>WYDF02068500.1:0-11520 GCA_009867245.2 Adranes taylori
CTCTCTCGTTGTTTACTCCCTCTGTGCGAATGTGGGGGTTGCGTGTCTGGGGTGTTTTTTTGGGGTGGGGGGGGGGCGGGTATTTCTTAAGATAAAAGGTTTGTTTGGTTACGTGATTGAGGAAATATTGCTCTTACCTGATATACAACTCGTATGCCAATTGCTTTGGAGGCTTATTTGTATGTTATAAATATTTATTTTGTATATTTGTAATTATTTCTTGATGAATTGTGCTTGAAATTTAATAAATAAACATTTAAGGTTATATGTAAATAACGACTTGTATATTTACATTTCTCATTCAAAGGGTTATTCATTCTTGTTGGATACGTGACCTTTATAGAGCGGTAACTCATACAATTCAGTTAGCAATTAAGACTGTGAGTTTGTACGATAGAGGGCGCTGTTGACATCCATTTAGCGCTCGTGCATATTGGCTGTTCATGTGAAGGAATTAATTAGTCCATTTGGGCGATAATAGTGTTTGTAATAGAAAACGTGGTATATGTACTGCAGATAAATGTGAAGTACTTGCCGGAGCAGCAGAATATTGTTCACAACTCACAGTACCAATCAACTGAGTAACTGTTACGAATAGCAGGAAATTGTTCCGTTAGATCTCGCTGCCTGCGGGCGACCTACTTAATCTATTCGGAATGTTAAGGCTGTTTAATGTGGAAATATTTTGTTATTGAAAAATTGGATTTAGTGTTTATCGATTTTTCCTTTTGGTTCCTAATTCTTCCCTTTAGATTGTACGTCAGAAGTTGTCGTACTTCTATTCCGATGTACAAAATTTGGTTAACCGATTGATTGCGAGGATACGACAGTTCCGCTGGCACAATGGGAGTTTGGACAGCGCCATTATAGGAGAAGTGGAAGGGTCCCTCTTGCTTAGCTGCATTTTGGAAAGGTCGGAAGTGATCACTCACTTGTTTCAAACAGGTGCCAAATTCTTGGCTCCCCAAATGTCTTTGCGAAGTGAAATATAATTGTGTTACAGAATTATTCAAAGCAGGATCGTCATATGTTTACTTCTCTTTAACTACCATACTGCTTTATAATTTATTCTATTGTTCTAACATGTTGATGCTCGTGCATGATGTTATCAGGATTGGTTAACAACTGGCTGTTTTCGTTTATAATATGAGCAAAGTACATTAAACACTATATAATGATGTACGCAATAACATGTTTAAATAATTGTTGTTTATTGTTCCAATATTTATAACGTCTAAATAAGGACTCTAAACGCGATTGTTAACAGACTGACAATACAAACAATGCAAAGAAATTGTTAGGACGATTCCATTCCATTTACAAATAAAAGTTGCGAACAAAAAGAAACGTTAATCAATTTTAGGTATTAAATGGTTCTTGTGGTGATGACGTAAATCTCCTTTTTTACTTGTCCATGACATTGGTGAAAGTAGACGATTTAATATTGAAGTGTTTTTATGCAAAAATGGAGCTACGTACGGTCCATGTATGCGGTAAAATAAATTGTTGAAGATGTGATGAAATTTTTTTATGCCGTAGGAAAGAAATATATTTTTGATGTAGAGAAGTGTGGATTACTCGATATCGCCGAAGTAGTAACCTAAGAAGCGTCTGCGATGTTCTTCACGCGTTATCTTGTAGGGCCATCCTTTTCCTGGATTGGGTGGTAATGGCACATCACATGGAGCTATAGGAGGTAACCGAGAGCCGTGAGTTGTTATCGGTTCTTCCTTCTGCTTCGGAGGAGTGACAGGATCAGAATCGCTCACTAGTATCCGCAAGGTGCGTGGGCAGCGCTCTTTAAGAGGTCTCTCAGGTATTCTGTCGCCTTCACCTCTACTCATTTGCTACGCCAGACGTTTGCCGTCCCTCTTCTTCTGCTTCTGGCCTCATCGTTTTCTCATTGAATGACGTAGATATAAGGATATAAACGTTAATCAATTTTAGGTATTAAATCGTACGGTCCATGTATGCGGTAAAATAAATTGTTGAAGATGTGATGAAATTTTTTTATGCCGTAGGAAAGAAATATATTTTTGATGTAGAGAAGTGTGGATTACTCGATATCGCCGAAGTAGTAACCTAAGAAGCGTCTGCGATGTTCTTCACGCGTTATCTTGTAGGGCCATCCTTTTCCTGGATTGGGTGGTAATGGCACATCACATGGAGCTATAGGAGGTAACCGAGAGCCGTGAGTTGTTATCGGTTCTTCCTTCTGCTTCGGAGGAGTGACAGGATCAGAATCGCTCACTAGTATCCGCAAGGTGCGTGGGCAGCGCTCTTTAAGAGGTCTCTCAGGTATTCTGTCGCCTTCACCTCTACTCATTTGCTACGCCAGACGTTTGCCGTCCCTCTTCTTCTGCTTCTGGCCTCATCGTTTTCTCATTGAATGACGTAGATATAAGGGAAATGGTGTGAAATATTGTTATGACCGAAAATAAAAGAATTAACGATGAGAATATGGATATGACGATAAGAAAGCGAAAGATTCTGCCGAAAAGTTTAATAATGTTGTAACAATTTGGCTCGATGTATAGAACTTTGATAATTACTGTTTGAATTTAATGTAAATAAAACAAGCGTTTTTGTTGGTGGCGCTTACTTGGATGTTATGCTGATTCACAAGTGCAACTTATGTTCACTCTACATGCATAGGCTTAACTACCTAATGGAACCAGTTAAAGTGTGCGACTACACTCACTCAACATCAACTAGAGTCAGACCCAAAAATGCGACTCAGGAAAGCTAGCTTGAAGGGCTCCTTTTATGCGAATTTTCTGGAAAGGAAACTGTTCTTGATTACTAGGTTGAGCTGTGGCGTGCTGCCTAAGCCGATGGCTTTCGACGACGTATGCCGCAAAAAAAGGCGGAGTGTGAAAGAAGCCTCTGCTACGAAATTATTAGGAAGGTTATACTTCCGACAAATCAAAAATTTCGTCCTGATACGTTCAGAAAATTAAAGGATCTAAGTTGCATTATTTTGTTGACGATAATCTAGTGAAATGCAAGTAGTGGTGGTGGGTAAAATCAGCGGTGGAAATAGTAGCTTGATGTGGTCAAAATCTCAAAGTATCGTACAGAAAATGCCTCCTTTAAAAATATGTTAAACTAATATTCAATCAGATTTGTTCAAAGCCACAAGGGTAAAAACTTACCCGACATTCAGAAAAAGTGGTGATACAAAATGATTCTCGTCGAAACAATATTCGCCGACAAAGGAAAAGAAACGTTAAAAACGTTATTGTAAAATGATAAAACAAAAACTTGCCGTCGTAGAAAAAGTACTTAAATCGTAAATCTTAAAATATATGACAATGCACCTGCAGTAGATGAAAGCAAGCCTCTACCTGTCGGCTTTAACAAAGCTTTGACACTACAATGCCGCATCTTACTCGTTTGGGCGAAATATGTTTGATCCTTTCTTGTGTATACGTTGTCGGAATATGTGATGTTCTTGGCGGTTACTTCTGGTTTTAACGTATTACAATTATATATATTTAACGTATTACGATTATATATTGTATAATTTATATTTGTTTCTTGATTTAACTAATTTATTAAGATTAGTTGATTGATTAGGTTATATATTAGATTATATTTAATTGAACATTATATTTCTTTGATGAATTAGATTAGTCAATTTAGATATATTGTTAAAGGATTTCTCATTTAATTTATGATTTATTAAGGGGGATTGAAACGGGGAATGGTTTTTAACTAAGCTACTAGACACCATTAGTTAGTGAAGCTCGGGTTGGGTAAGATTATTAATTGTTGAATGTCAAAATGGCGTATTTGTAATTTATAGGCAACACCCCTAGGACCAGTTCCGGGACTATTGGCTGGCTGTTGGACTTTCGTTGGATTTCGTCATCCCTTATTGTTGATCCCACCGTATGGACGAATTTATGTAATTTTGAATGAATATTTGAAGCAGCTGATTCGCGTTGTATTTTATGCGTGCCGCCATTCTGGAATCCAGCAAGTAGCACGTGCATCTTATGGCGACGACATAGGGACCTGTTGGAGACTTCCCAACTTCTATGTTGTAACACCTGTGGATTCTTCTTTCAGGCAGCTGCCCGCACCATCAAAGAAACATTAGTGGACAAGTATCTCTTTTGCGTAAACCTATAATTGTCTTTTTATTAATTTTTGGCGCATCACGCATTATAATATTTGAAATTTAGATTTTTGTATTAATTTAACAGATCTTGCTAGGAACTAGTAGTAGTTTTTATTAGTAGTAAGGACGGTCTTATCCCGTGCATCTTTGGTTTGTATTACATTTTTATTTAGAGTATATTGTGAATTATTGATGAATAGATCATTAAATATGATCTGTAAATAGTAAGTCCGTTTTATATTAAGTGACTGTATCATTTAGATCATTGGACCTTACTGATAGGGTAAGAGTCATTGTGTTGTCTAAAGCCCGTGGAAGCTTCCAAAGTGTTACGTATTTTGTTAAGTGTTAAGTTTGTTAAATTGTAAACCGTTCTTTTAAAAGCCAGTAAAACTATAAGTTTCCAACCTACTTTGTAAAAATATACGTTGTTAGTAGGGTCACAAGGCACCATGAGTACTTGCTGAAGATCAAACTTAATTGAACTTGTTTTTCCCTCATATAATTCTGCCTTCTGTTTAACTTTTGTCTATTCTTCCCTTGCTATATCATTTTTATTCAAGTGCTTTTGGTGATCAGATGCAGGTATCTCGCTTTTTTTCGAATGTGTCATATGTCGATTACTTCTTCGAACGATAACGAGCCCTTACGCACTCAGAGATTGATTTGCTCTGACAAGTCGCGAGTCCTGTGGAGATCAGCCTAGGTTCCAATAATGTGTAATATATCCGGACAACAAGACCTCAATTATCTTACACATTTGAGCACCAGTGCCTAAGTACGAATAAGATTCACATGATGTGCATATAAATAAAATTCACATATACCAAAGTTTAAAAAATATATCTGTATCAGAATTATAGCAGTGTATAATTAAATGACTCACTAGTATGTTGGAAAAATATCATTCTAGGCTAACGCAAATATAATAATAATATTCCTTATTTAAAACAATCTTTAACAACCCCCCACATTCCAATTCACGATTACTTCTTATTTAAATACCCTAAATTTAAATGCAGACTTCCCTCCTTTCACACCATAAAACGGACTAGCAATAAATGTATAACTACGATGACCTGACAAACGATGAAATGAAAAAAGCTGGCGTATTCATGGCGAGCGGGAAAGCTCCAGGCGCAGATCAGATTCTCGATGCAGTGCTCAAAATCATAGCAATTGAAAGACCACAATTGCTTACTGCTGTTTTTAACAAGCTCCTACAAGAAGAGAAATTCCCGACAAAATGGGAAATAAGCAGGCTAGTGCTAATCCCAAAGGAAGGGTAGAAAACTGACAGTCCGGCGGCACACAGACCGCTCTGTCTCCTTAATGCAGTAGGAAAGCTTTACGAGCGCCTGATACTTAACAGGTTAGAGACATACCTAGATACGACAGGCGGCCTAAACACATTGCAGTTTGGCTTTCGAAAAGGGCAAAGCACCATAGATGCACTGAACACTGTAAAAGAAATTGCACTGAAGGGTAATCAGGTAAACGGAACGAGAGTAAATCATGGGCTATAGTAACTATAGATATTAGAAACGCCTTTAACGATGCATCGTGGGCGAGGATGTTTTTAGTCATAAAAGAATCTCGTATGCATGATACAAAGCACTAAAGCGTGGGAGAATATCTCACCTGTAGTGGTCCAGTGGATAGTGATCGTGAGCCGAGCTCCATAGTCCCTCGATGCACAGAAGCGGTGGATGATGAGCTAGCGCCGGGACCTGCGTAAACCCATTCCTAAACCTCCAAAGAAAAAATAAATAAATAAAGGTGTAAACAAGGATCTAAAATTATTGTAAAAATGCGTGAAGTGCTGACTAAATGATGATAACCAAAAGACTCTGTAATATGATAAACTCTAAACAAAGATTCTTATCGTCACTGCCCTGGGTGATTCCAGTAAATTCACTAGATCTTTACCTTACGCCCGTGATTTCTCAGGAACCTCCACCACGTTTATGCAGCCTCAGCTCTATGCTTGATAGACGAGAAGCTTGGTCCGTATTTCAGCCTAACCAAGCGACCAGGTTTCAGGTGAGCGAAAGAATCTTTAAATCTAAAAACAGAAGATAGTTAATGGACCCAAAGATGGTCCATCAGACGAGAGTTGAATAACCATAAAATCATTGAATTTGAACTGGTAATCACGCCAAACCGTCCTATTTGAGCTATACATAACATAGAGAACTTGGCCATGACGCCATTAAGGCAACAAATTAAACTTACCACCAAATCAACGGAATCGGTATTTGAGCTCCACAAATAAACCTTTTACCTCACATTTCTCACAACCGATATAATAATAATAATAATAATAGTAATAATAATAATATGACCTTTATAAGGAAGTTCATCTCTTAACATCAATCACCTTTTCCTCGATATCACCCTTATAATTGTATTCATTAAATTCGTTCCCCTCCACTCCTGCCCTAAACTAACTCCCGTATTCTCCCCAAACATCCTCTCTCTTTCACTCTAATCTAACCCCCAGCATTCCCTCATTCAATGTAACCAGGTTTCCTTCCCCATACCACAGATTCTGCACCGCTTCTCCTGATCATCCATCCAATATTTATTGCCTCGTTCTCCACGTCCCGGCACCTGAATGGCGCTATCATTCTTTTTTCACTCATACTTCGTCCAGATCTTAAATACTCTGGTGTCCCTTCATTTACACTTATCCATTCATACCTACTATTAAATCCAGTAAATCTTATTCCTTCCTGCTTCTATACATCTATCATTACCTGTACAATCTTATTTGCCATTTCAATTCCCTCTATAGCTCTCTCTTAACATGGATCAGTTAACATGGTAAATAACCCTAAACAATACAACTTTTCCTTATTATACGGCAGATCCGTAATCTTCTTGTTTGTTTGTTTTCTAACTGAAATAAAAAAATTGGAATTTCTTTGCTTTTACTGTGGTTTTAGGATTTTGTACAGATTTGTTGTTAAATTTTCCAGATCTCCGGGGAAATCCCCATTAATGAATCTCGAGAAACATCGAATCTCGAGAATTGGAATTTTCATCATTTCGGGAAATCCCGAATCTCCAGATTGTGACTTTTTTGGGAAATACCCAACTCTAGTTACGTTGTATTCATAATACTTCTCCAGAATTTGTCCAGAAAAGAGTAAACATCTGACCTGTCGTCGACCTTAGAGGTCTAGACCCACTTTGGTATTCGCCTGGAATCTTCTGTGTAAGCCTTTAACCTCTTTTTGAGGACTTTGGCGAAGATCTTGTATCCTTCGTGGAGCAACGATATCCCTCTATAATTTCCCCAATTCTTCTTTTCGCCTTTTTTATCTAGAGGTACAATAACTGACATATTCCATTCCTCCGGCATTTCCACTCTTGACCAAATGTTTTTAATAAGGTTGTGCATTTCATCGGTGAGTTTTGCTCCTCTATACTTGAACACTTCTGCCGGTAGTTGGTGTCTTCTACCTCGTTCCGAGTAGACACTGACCCGTTCCCGTGTGTGACGTCCTCCATATCGAAAGGTTGAGTGTCTTGCATGTTGGTATTAGCATTATGTAGCTCACTAAAGTACCCTCTCCATCTTTCCATGACACCCCCCGTAGTTGTGTGTGCTTGCCACAATTTTCACACTTCCTTAAATCCTATATAAAGTTTCCTCACATCTCTTTGGTCGTGACAGTCACGTAGCCTTCTTTCTCAAGCTCCTACTTTTTGTATCTGCACAAAGTCTTGAGCGCTCTTCTTTTGCTGTTGTAATCTAGTCTGGTTACTCTTGTATCTCTCTGCAACATTTTCCTCGTAGCCTTATGTCGTTCGTTCTCACAATCAACGTCGAACCATCCGTTCCTCCTAGTGTTGTTATTATACCAGAGCGTCTCCTCTGTGACCTTTAAAGTGTAGTCTTAAGGTCGTGCCAATGTTCTTTAGAATCTTCGTACTTAGGAGCGAGGTTGTTCTGGATTTCTTCTTCCATCTTTTGCTGAAATTTTAAGAGCAGATCTGGGTCTTTGATAATGCTTTAGAGTTTAAAGTGCTTGGTGATTTCCTTTCTGCTGTTCCTTGCCGTAGAGATCTTTACTTAATCAAGACTATGTAGTGATCAGTATCTGCGTCGGGCTCTCTACATGCCTTAACATCCAATATATCCGTGGCATGTCTTCTCTAGATCAACACATGCTTTATTTGATTGGTTGTTACTCCTTCTGGTGATTTCCATTTTGCCTTATAGATGTTTTTGGGTTGGAAATGAGTACGGCTAATTGAAAGATCTTTCCCGATATTAATTTGACGTCGGTCCCTGGTGTATTGCCATATGCACGTTCTAGTTTGGTATAAAAGGTCTCTTTTTCGTCATCTTCGATAGTGGCATGAGCACTAATTACAGTCATATTGAAGAATTTCATTTTGAGTCAAAGCATGAACAATCTTCCATTGATGGGTTTAAAATTGAGAACTGCCGCTTTCTTTTTCTTGTGGAGCATAAATCTGGTTCTGAGATAACTTATGCCGCTGGAGCTGTAGAAGATATTTACTATCAGAAATCGTGTTCTCTCTCCAGCGTACTTATTGTCGAGCTGCGATGTTAATATTATGCTCTCGACTATTTGGTTCGACAAATTCCGAAACGCCCCCACTCGATTCAAGCTAAGGACGTTCCATGTCGCAATTCTTAGATCATTAATCTGTAATCGTAGCCTAGTTCTTTTCCTAAAATCCGTCCAGTTTCCTCTATATGTAGGCATTTCCTTAAGAGCTTATTTTTCGCAGTCAGGTTGTTAGCCTGACATTTTATCGGCTTGGGTCCCTAGCCTTTAAAGATCCCTTACAGCCTGCAAGGCAGTAGGTGTGTGGATTGGTCTTCCACCTTTTCTGCCGTTAGGTGGCTCACTCATCTCATCCGTCTTCAAAATCATTGTCAGTCCTCAAGATAGCGGTACTGGTTTTTGGGTCCGCCCTTGGTCTTTGATTTCCCAGATACCCATTGTATCTAACGAGCTTTCGCCTGTCAGCCACCTCAGAAGGCGTCCGATTGGAGACCAGCAACTCCACACGGGACAGTGGATAACTAGTTATCCATTTTCTTCACAGATTTCCAATTACGAAAACTAGATATTTTCAGTTATCTAAGTATTGCAGTGAACACACAGTCCATGACTTGTCCAGGACACAATGCAACTTATTTTGTTTGGAAAGTCTTCACCAGGTGCCTCTAGAATCGATTCTCTGTTATTCACTTTTAACATTCAATATTTTAATACTTAAACCCTCTTCTGGATTAGTTAACTCAAATTCGATAAATTTTGAGTTTTGTAGTCATAGTGAAGCCAAGATTAAACTATTAAACCCATTTAAAACAATTTAGCAGAACTATTAAATTTAATACAATATTTACAATTTATTTTAGAATAAAATTATTATGAAGAAAATTGTATCATGATATTATCCGGAGGCGTTTTACATATTAAGATATGTATGTATATATTTACTTTTTCAAGGCTCCGATTGATTTTCTTGTAATATAGTTAAAGATATAAACCACAAACCGTTATTTCAATAAAAAAAAAAGAAACCTTAAACATCTATTTTAAATAATTATACCTGACATTTGTATTTATAGTTTAAAAACCAATACTCGTTTAGCACTGCATCACGAATATATTTGTTTCTTTTTAATCTAAGCATAAAATATAAGAAATCATTTTAATAGTTAATGATTTCGTTTAAAAAATTTATTAGGAATTTAGTTATATAAATACCTTAGTCAATCAAGAAAATACAAAATAAATATCTAGATACCATATTATTGGTCAATTTGATTAAAGACAATAGATTCTTGCCAAAAGAGAACAAGTTCAATTGGAATGGAAGGAGTATAATGGAGCACAGAGTAAACTAATGGAAGTAAAAAATGAGATGTGGCGAAAGAATGTAAGCAGAGGAAAAAGGAAGAATTAAGAAGTTGAAGTGTGAAAGTGATGTATGGAAGTACCTAAGACTGAATGGGGCGATGGGCAATGATAGAAAAGAATGCATGGTAAATATAAAAGAGTACGAGAGTAAATGCTGAAGAGCGGATATGAGGGAGAAGAATTGGAAAGAGAGGAGGATGAGTGAAAATGGTGCGGACGAGTATGTGTATATAAAGGAAGAGGAAATATTCGAGGAAGCAAGGAGAATCGACAAAGGAAGTGTGGCATGACCTGATGGACTTCTAAATGAGGTTTGGAGATGTCTGAATAAGAAAGGAATTAAGGCATTCTCGCATTTGAATAAAATAATATTTATTTGAAATATTTTTAATTGTCGCAACAATTCCACGGTGGTTAAATCTACTTGTATGATAATTTCTAATTACCTGATTTATTTCCTGTTCATCTGCAATAAAGATATGGCGTTTGGGACAGCTAATGATGATTGAGTCATTTTTATTGAAAATTTCTATATATACTCTACTAAAAACTTCCTAAAGTTTTTGTGAATCGAAATTTAAATAATACTTTTTCTTTTGAGCGGCATATTCTTTTAGAAAATAAATAATTTCTTGTCTATTAATGAGATGATTTAATGCGATTTAGAATGGGAGGGAGAATATCCCAAAGCAATGGAAGGAAGGTGAAATAATACCGATATATAAGAGAAGATATAGGACGCAGGTGGAGACGCAAGCCCCCCCCCCCCCTTGCTACAATAATGAATAGAGTATATTAGGTTGTTTGAAAAGACGATTGAGAGATATTGGAGTGAGAACAGGGTGTCGTCAAAAATGCTAAATGGATTTATATATGGTAGAGGTACAACTGATAATTTAGTAATCATAAATTATCTAATAAATCAAGAATTGTGTACCGGAAATAAATTATGTTAAGTATCTCAGGTATGTCTGGCGTTTTGCAATATATTTTTATAAGTAAAACTCCTGACCCTTAGAACCAGTTTGTGGGGAGATATGCAGTCGCTGCGTGCGTGGCCTTTATGTACGAAAACGGAAAACACGCGAAAGCCACCTCAGTTGAGTACAACATAGAATACAAATGTTGCACTCAGAGAGCACGACTCAGCTCGTCACGTTCGCGCTATTTCAACCCTCGCTTGGCGCTCTTTATTACGCAAGTTTATTACGATCAAGTTAAATATCATATACTTATATATAAACGTCTAGCTTTGTCCGTCTGTCTCTCCGTCTGTCTCTCCGTCTGTCTCTCCGTCCGTCTGTCTCTCCGTCCGTCTGTCTCTCCGTCCGTCTGTCTCTCCGTCCGTCTGTCTGGAACGCTTTTGATACTTATTTTGTCACGTTTAGTTAACATTCAATACTAGCAGTGGCGTGCATTTCATTTTTTTTATTATGTTAGATTATATTATATAACTTAATTTTCTACTTTACTCTGTGTGAA
>WYDF02068511.1:0-11520 GCA_009867245.2 Adranes taylori
ACGATATTTCCTTCGTTCTAGGTTGAACGGTTATACCGCCGTGACTCGGTCGCCAGAGCCTCTTTAGTTTTATAGCATGGTGCACCGGATGACATAGTCATCACTCGAGCAGGCGAGGTTGACGTTTAGGTTGGCTATATTGACCATGTCGTGCCATCTTCCCTTACACACCCCTTGTTTTAATCATATGAAATTATAGAAATTATTAAGTAACCAAATTAATTGCTTTATCTTGGCAAATCCTGAAACGTATTTAAGAATCATTTATATAATGTTGTAAGTAAGAAAATAAAATAAGTATAACAAAATCAGAAAACTTTAATTTGCAAAAGAATTTTAAAAATAAATAATATTTTTTTTTTAAAAAGAAGGTGCACCTTAATTATGATCTATTTTTAATACAAGTCTGTGACTGGCTGGTATACATTAGAGCTTAACTTGAACTTATATTTCTGTCGCACATTTGTAAATGAATAAAACTTGCACAGTAAATAAACAAATAAAGAACATATGAAAAGAAGCTCATAATATTAAATAATCTCTGGACAAAGGCGAAATAACCGAAAGCTAAATTCGGGGTACGCCTGATATGCCAATTTTGAAGAAATGTTGGTCATGAGATGACAACATGCCACATGAGATGAAAACAACGCTAAGCTAAAAACAGGAAGTACTTAGCCTAAATTAGCATGTTATGGATGTCTTGGATATAACAAAATTGGAACAATGCAGCATGTAAAGTGTGAAATCCTCAGATACGTCCAATTTTGTATGTCGAAAATGCAGGAATGTAAGAAGTAGAAGCTATGTTAGCATCAAAATGTCGTATCTTATGTATGCACTTGTTAAATTTCTGAAGAAAAGAGGATTCAGATGTCATAACAAAAGAAAAAGACCAATTTGTGGCAGTTGATATCAAAGGAAAGTATAAAGTACTACCAATAATATTCGTAGAAAAGGCGTCTAATTCAGATGTTTAATAACTAGAATAATAGAATCTCTAAAGAAAATATTTAATTATGAGATAAATTCTGAATTAAGACTGCAAATAATTTGATTTTTACTTGTGGAGAAGCCACAATCCTTTAGATACACTTCTACACATCCGGGTCTGTGTAAAGAGAGCATTAGTTATACGCCTTGTCTACTATGTGTATCTATATAACATAGAAAGCATTTTCTACAATTCACTTAGTTTTTACCTCATATATTTTATTAAAATAACTTACATCTAGTGCACAATCTATGGCTTTTGCAACATTGTAAACGCAGCAGTTTTATAGCGCTATAAAAAAGTTGTGGAAATGAAACGATTTTTTCCTCTTCAGAATAAAATCCGTTCAATCAATAAAACAAGTATTATCCAACTAACTGATTTCCTGGAGAAACGGAAAACAAGTAAAAGAAAAATTTTCGAGCATTAGTACCAATAAATGAAACCGTAGACCTTCATTACACCAAAGATAAGCGACTAGAGTTTATAGTTATTTTGTATTCGTCTGCTTGGTCGTTTAACAAACATTAAAATTTTAATCCTAACATGCTTTGTTAAACTGTATAGAGGTTTTTTTTTTAATTTGCCATTTAAAATTATACAATTGCAATAAGATGTCCACAAAGTCGTGTCATCTTGGTTACATAAAAGCTCCATGAGACAATGCCTCTTCGATCAAGCCCACTTCTCTCATTCTAATCTTCCTCTTTACTCACGCTTTGCCCGTTACCTCATTCGACTCTTTTCTTATACTTTCGCTTTCAATGCGTATCTAAAGAGTTGTCTAAATCCACGTCATTTCATTCAAACAATTCAGCGGATTTTAACACAAATACAAAATCAATTGCCTTTATGAAGAAACGTCGAAACGACTTTATCAAAGTTTTTGTGCGAGTAAGCTGATTTTGAAGCAAGTCTTCAAAGAGAAAATGTTATAAAACCTTTATCTCTTGTTAATTTAATACCTCAGTATCATAATATACAGACTTATTTGAAATTTCAATATATTAAAATTATTTTGTACTCAATGATCAAGTATGCACAGGTGTGTAGTACGGTGTAAATCATCTCGAGAATTTTAACGAACTAAAATTTTTATTACAAAATTTGGATTATTCTAAAATGTGTAACAAAGTTACTTATAAAATAAAAGAAAAATAGAAATAATTCGGGACAGCCTATATAGAATAAGGTTCCGCGTATAGAAATGTCTGTCCGTATGGATTAGTATATATAAGAACTACATAAATACTGATGAGATACTTTTTCCTAGTCTATTTTTTAAATAAAGATGTAAGAAACACATGTTAAGATAAGTAAATTAATTGGGAATTAATTAGCATAATGGGAATTCAATAAAAAATTAGAAACTATTATTAAATATATTTTTTCCGTTGTATTTAAATTAAAAGATTATTTAAAACGTATTTGGAATAACTACGTATTGATGTATAAATGTAAACAAATATGACAATGAATAGTAACCGCTGTGCGCTATGAACTGAATTTAGTAGGGATATGTGGAACGTATATACCGGGACATGTGTGTGAGAGGGAGAGGTAGTTAGTACTGTTCATACGTAGAACCGAACGTTGCGAATAATGGATCAAATCAAACATAACTGATTGTCGTTGATGGCTGGTATACACAGCTATATATTATAGTACATCTTCTTATTTCTGTTCCCCGGGTATTATGTATTGTTAATAATACTATAATTTATTTATGTTTTAACTCTGGTGAGCACACTTTTTTGTATGGATATCCGTTGTGGTTCATAACGTGATATGTCACGACTTTTACACGTTGTGTGGCAATCAGCTAGGGATACACATGGCTCTTGACCTATAACTAGGCGCGCGTAACGCATTTAAAATGAGATCCTGAACTCATCCCGCGAAGAGCAGACCAGTCAGCCAGACGAGCCAGCCAGCCACAGTCATACCGCAAGATATACCTGTGTGTTTGGTAAATCATATTATTTAGCTTACACTGTTTCCGTTGTATCATTGTATTGCAAGTGTTGATTAGTTTTCTTTGTTATACCGTATGATAGTTCTTATGCATGCGTTTGAATTATCTTACCCCTTCTTCCTACCGAACCTATTCCTATGTAACTAGGGTGCATGCTGCTAACTAGTGCGCTGTACAGTTAGTGGTAGTCACGTTACCGGCTTATAGTTTATCTTCTTCTTTCATTACCCGACTATATTGCATCTGCTACCTAGTGCGCAGTATAGTTAGTGGTAGTCACTATCAGCGGTCGTGTCAGTACACAGTACGATACTGCCGGCTTATAGTGTATCCTTCTCTTTCATTATTCTACCGGTGTGTATATTGCTACCTAGTGCGCATTATAGATAGTGGTATACAAACAACACCGGTCATGTTAGTGCCCAGTACGACGTCACCGGCTTATGGTAGTTTCCTAGGTTACCTACCTGACCATTTGTGCATGTGTTGTGCTTGAAGTTACCGCTGTTTTCCGTATTATTTTGTCATCGGTACCGCTAATATTTCGCGACGCGCTGTTTTTTTATATATTTTAATTGTACTGCCGTTTTGTTATGCGCCGATTTGTTTTTTTTTTATATTTTGTGTAGAATTTAGTATAAGACCTTGAACACCGCTCTTGAACACCGCTTATTTGATTTAACATTCATTCATTTGATTTATTATTAATATTTGAATAAATATATATATTTTCTTTCTCTATTTGTTTATTTTGGGTTGAAGAACAATACACGGTTTTGTTAAAACTATAATGCTGTTTCAGTTATGAGTATTAAGTTCAATTATAGGTACCCGCAAGATCTAGGACACCTGGTTAACTTACCAGCGAGTGGGAGTTCCGTTAGCATATATATCTATAAGAGATACTATGTCACAAATCTTCCAAAATAAATGCCTTGTACTTACAAAAAGATGCAGACAAATGCTATACCGGACTGTTGCTGGTTTACTACAGCTCTGCTTTTCTGTTTGATATTTAATCAGTTCAATAGCTCAACACTCTCAGCATAAAGACGCCGGACTATCATCGTAAGGTAAAGATGTGGAAACCACTATCTTACCACCGCGTTATTATCAATACATATCCTATCAATACATTTATATATCAATATAACGTGTACTGATGTGATAGCGTACCGATTATTGTGATACAAGTGCGAAAAATACACAACTATGAGCTAAAATGGCTGCTAATGCTTTAACAAATTTGAACAGAAATTGAATCGCGTAAGAAAAATTCGTAGATGGTTTCGCCACCCCATCGTTCATTTACTGAAAGTTAGAAATTTTACTGCAAACTGCAGAAATTAATGATCGAATTATTTAGCGATCATCTAATTTTTATGTATAAACTAGAAATTTGACATCAAATTAGCTGAACATTTGATTAGATCAATTATCGATTAAGGTAACATTCGATTGGAAACGCACAGCTGTCGCTATGCGGCAAAGTCCTTGAATTAGTAGTCCTCGTGCCGTGAGTTAATATTTGGTTCCATCCAGTAACCTCACTTACGCACTATTCGACAATATTGAAACAGTTAATTTCGTGTATCCAAATATGTATTGAGTATCATTCTTAAAACAGAAACCAATGACTGGTTTAGAAGTGGAGGAAGAAGTTATCGAGCTACAACTCGCATTCTTCTTAAAATTTACATCGTAATGTCAAATTAAATAAAAATATTAGGGTCCATTTTATGTCTCATTAGTTGAATCACTACCAAAATCACAGTTTGAATTCATCACAACATTTATTAAGTTCCAATTATAACTCTCATAAAAACCAACTTATTTTAAACAATACGCTTTCTTTTTTCAATGTCAGTTTTCCTAAACTAAATCGTATGTTCCTTTCAGAGAACCTGTATTGCTTGACAATGAAAGGATAAAAGGATATTTCGACACAGATATTAGCAGAATTTGACATCGTTTTCATGTAAAATAGTTGCAAGATGTGAATAACTATAAACAACGAATATATAACAAATACATTCGAAAAAATTTAAATACAAACAAAAATTCTGAAACACTGTTTACTAAATTTTATCGCTGGGGTTATCGTAAAAACATTTCGTTGATTTTCTGCAATTAATTTGGAGGTCAAAATCCAGTTATTTACACTACTCAACCTACTCCAACAAACACTATTATCAACCTCATTTGACCAAAAAACAACATTCACAACGAGCGGCTATTAAATCAACTAACAGCAAAGGATGTAATCTAGCGCCATAGTGTATAACTCATACTTCAAATTTCTACATACTAGCGTAAGGTTCTGCTCTATACGAATAACCCAATGAACGTCAAATTTGTCAAAGTACACACCTGTTACATGCTGACAGATAAACAATAACAATTTTATTTATGTGAAACTGCAGCCGAAAATTCTTTGAACTAATTAAAAATATATGGTTTAGATACTCACAATCCATAGATGGGTAAGTAATATTAATACAAAGTTTGCAAAACCGTAAATTCTTCAAAAGGTAGTGGTGTTTACTTATGCAGTAACTAAAGCAAACAAACACTTTTCAGCTTTAGAAATATCCAATATCCAAGGTGTTACTATGCCATAAAAGGCGTCAAAATAATTGACATAAAAGACGAAACTGAATAATGAAATAAAATATACAAACCAATTCACTAGGAAATAAACCCTAACAACAGGTAACTAATTGAGGCCTGCCTTTCCAAAACGTAATAAGTGCCATTTTGTCAATTTTTCAGTACAAAGAAGAAACATATTATACTGAAGTCAATTAAGAGTATAGACCTGGCCTTTTGTTAGAACACCACTTTATACTTTCTGGTTTGAGAAACAACTCTAAGAAAACATGGGTTGTATAACTTTGGAAAAAAATACATGTAGTAGGCAAGGTTGTCAAAATATTATAAGTGCCTGCTGGTTGTGCCAGTCAAAACGTTGTATGTGCAGTATCACTTGCATTTTTGTTTTGGTTCCATATGTGCGGCAAATCAACAAAATAGTCAAATGAATTTGTCTGATTTATTTATGTCAAATTTATAATAGTAAACTTAACTAGTATTATCATACAGCTGTGAAAATTACTCCCTGACTGCGGTGTCAAGAAAGAGCAAAATTGCCCTAATGTGATGTATTTTATCCGGTTTCAAAATGTTGACTTTAGTACTTGATTGTAGATGACCGTCAGAAGTACACACTTCCACCTTTCCAACTCATCTCTGCTTAATCTTAATTTGACAGCTTCGGAGATTTTTAACTTCGTGCTATTGTGCGCTATCATTCGCCAATCATGAAATCCCTCCATAAGCATGATTAGAAAAGGATTAGTGCATTTTGCTGTTGCCATGATTCGCACTAAATCCATGGGAACTACTGCCTTATATCGCCGCTTCTGTTAGTCCATGAAACCAATATCCCTGTCAAAAGCCGGGAATGTATGCTTCTTTACAGAAAATTTATGTTCAATTTAAGCAAATATTCATTTGACCAATAAGTGGGGTACATTGTCCACTTCTGATGAACTACGACTCCCATGATTTCTGTGCAAAAACACCTTATACCTTTGTCCATTTCAGAATCATGTTTTCCTAAAGTGCAACATGCGAAATGTTTGGAATAATATATTTCTGACTGTGTAATCTGTGGTATATACAATTGGTTCTGCATATCGCAGCTATTCACAGAGCCATCAGAAATTTTTGAATTTTGGATATCCTCTTGCGAAGCTTTCACTGCTACTTTTGACCGTCTGTGATGATGTTCTAGCTCTACTCTTGCCTCTTACTGTTCAGCACGCACTCTGAGATAGTTTAATCTGCATGTCCAGTTTGTCACAAGTAGAGCATGTATCTACACGGGGTTGCCGGAAACTCAGGTTGAAATTAGTCAGGAAGATGTGATTATACCACTGCCTAGAAACAGGAGGCTTAGCATAGTTTTGGCAGTACACCTCTAGAAATGCTGAGGTACATTCTTGAAACCTTCAGGTCTGGGGAAAGGTAACGTGATTCCCTTTTGTTTCTATTATAAACGCCTATTTCAGATGGAAACGCCGAAATGTGCTCAATAATCTTATTACGCCATTCATTTGTTTTTGTTTTACCTTTTTTCACTCTGATCCATTTGCCCTGTCAATTTTTTTTCTCTTAACAGCTGAGCACGCAGCCGTGTAATACCATATGTGTCAAAGAATGTCTTGAAACAAACTCTAACTTCTGAAGAACAATGTAAGGGAAGCAAAAAATTGAATAAGTGCTGGCGCCTACTCTCTGAACAGTCTTACCTGCTGGTAATTTCCATGCCTACATTGTTTGATTTGTGAGGATCTATGAATCGCAGAAGGTCAGACTGATGTTTCTCGTAGTCTGCCAGTTCATAAAATTTTCAAATAAATTTCTTGGGGAGTGCAAATGATGAATGTACAACTTAACTTACATCTGCAGGTTAATCGTTAAATTACGTGACATGACTGATGTTAACTTGTGTACAAACCTCTGATTTTGATGTTTTGGAAGCACTGATCATCCAGATGATGAAACGTATCCATACCCACTATTTCTCCGCCACTTCCTTACGTTTTTGCCTTACCTTACGTTTTTTGCCTTACTTTCGTCGCCTTCCATTGTTACATCGTGACTAGTGCCGCAGCAAGTACAGTGCTATTTGCAAGTGCCACAGCACTTACCATGTTTTGAGTTTCATGGGTGAATTTACACGTGTTCGGTATCATGTAAATGGGTAACTTTAGTGGAAACCATAAAACGTAGCATATACAATCTAACCATGCAATAATCATATGAAAGGCCACTGTGGCACTTACAACGTTTTGGAATGGCAGGCCTCAATTATAATTCATTAATTACTTGTATTTCACCAGTAACTACCTCTTTCCCTGCTATTATTACTTCGTATTACTGAATTTTTCAACAACATAATTTCCCACATTCATCTTCGATATTAGAGGCTCTAGACTGCCTAATAAATCATCCACTATATCAAAAGTAATGTACCTCTAAACGTCATATTCAACCACTAGTTTACTTCCAAAGTAAAAAAAGTTTTTAGAAGCTGCTGGTGCCTCTAAGCGACTTCTAGATTTTGTTTTAATTAGGAAAAGACCATAAATACAGACTCGCACAAGCATGTCGTCGCAAATGAGTTGAGCACAGTTAGAGCCTTTTCACTGAACATATTCACTGCCGAACACCAATATTGTTCTAAAGTATTGTATTCAAACTGCACTTCAAAAGATTTTCGTTCAGTTCTTTATCATCCGACTAGTGGTACATTTAAAGGTTTTGTGGTCAACAAACGTGGCGCGGACTTTTATAAAATCGAGAGTTTCCGCTTTTTCCCATATCTTTATGCTTTTGAAAGCTAAAATGAACGTTTGGTCCCATCTGAAATTTAATTTCTCGTTGCGCCAATGCATCCGAAATATCCAAATTGAAAGAGTTTGTGTCTATAAACAAAGAGTCCAGTTTTCCTTTTCTTAAATACTCATCAAATTTCTTTGATAATATTACAAAATTATCCACAATATTTTCGCATACACTTAGAATTAGAGAGTTATTGTTATCAACCATTTCTTCGAGTGATTATTTATTATTAGAAAAAATCCTTCTCGCGATATGGCGCGAGATTATTAAATGAGCCGCTATCACGGAAGCATTATACATGAAATAAATGGCGCGCGCTTAAAACGGATACTCAAATGATACCGAGGTTAAGCGCGAGAGAAAAGTCGAAACATACCGCTTATATGATTTTACGCCGCCTGTCATACGAGGTACCGATAACGTTTCGGTAGCTTTGTTCATATATGGGTGTATTACACCGACAGGTTATTTCCGCATCTGATATTTAATTGTTTGCGAAAGCTATTATTATTTTTACCTGACAAGTTTTATGATTTAACGTTGACTCCACCCTCATTGGATCTCATTGGATGCGAGTTCTACGCATTTTAGCACAAGGCGATTCGATTGGATGATCGCCAAGATTTTGGCAACATAAAGCTTTCATCATCAAGATAAATTGTAATGTATATCCTTAGAAATGTAAACGGATCAAAGATATTTTTTCATTGGTCGAAATTCTAGACTTCCTAAAAATTTCTAGCAACTGCTCATTTAATCCATGGCTATCTCGCCGCCGGCTACACCGAATTAGCTACACCATTAGCTCAGGCAGCACGCCAGAGAAATCTTCTGACACCTAATTTTCTATAAAAGGACCTACCCTATCCAGTGCTCACCAGAGCATTTAGGATCTTGTACTAGTTGCTATTGAGTGATCAAAGTTGCACGTTTCACCATCATAATTCACCATTAAATGATCAAACTTATTTTCTTAAACAGCGCAGTCTTGAATCTCATTTGCCTCAAAGTAAGACCATTCAGCATTCCCTTATTTTATTTTATTAAATACAAATAAAAAAGAAACTCAAATCAATAGTCATTTTACGTACATCATATTAAGTATGCATAGATATTACGTCATTTTCTGCATTATTTTCTGCTGAATCTTTCATTCTCTGGTCATCATCTTCTTACTCATTTCATTTACTCAAATAAATGTTTCATAACATTTGCTCATATAAATGTTTCATAACCCTTCCTTGACAAACTATTTCGTCAATGCGAAAACGAGGAGGTCAACGTTAGAGAATGTGGGACGTCAAACGTCAAGCAAAAGCCAACGGAGATGCCAGAGATCGAACTACAAAGAGGACCCTCAAGCTAAGTTGCCCGCGAACATCACGTATGCTGGTATCTACGCCCATCCAGATGTACCTACGTCCATCACACCAAAAAAGCAACGAGAAGAATCTGCATTACTACCCGGTTTACCGCTACCGTCCACAGCTCCAGGAAAGGAATGGCTTTATAAGGTGACTTGTAAAAATCACCACCCATGGTTATTCCTCGAATATTATTTTGGAGGCAGCGAGTAAATCATGTCTTCAATAATATATCTCACAACATCAACTAAGTATTTCACATCGTTGTTGTTCTAACCAGCGGGAACTACCTACAATATCCTTGCTAAGTATTTATCATTCAACCCTTTAATTCTACCAACGTGCTGGAGAAGCAGAAGAGAAGACAAAATCCAATCAGAGGAACAAAACAATATCAGAAATCAAATTATCAGTGCGCTACTTTATTTGCTATTTTTGCTAATGGAATATGGTAATGGAATTATCCAACTTTTAAATTATAAATAGAAGCCATACATTGTCAGTCAACTAAAAATCGCAAATAGAGTCATATAGATGAAGCTAAAAATATTTCAAAATGCAAGTGTTTATTTAGTGTTACTTTAAGATGTAATAACATAATGATGAAAATTAGATGAGTTAGTCCAAATTTAGATACCTGTTGATGACATGTGTAATTACAAATAACTTAAAAAAGTCAGGCTGGGGCAGATACGTATTTCAAGTATTAGGGTAACTATCATCGGTACTCCCTTTTAATAGTCATTCAAAGTCTTCGACCTAACAACTACACCACGCCCGGATATTTAAGCCATTTGAAAATTTCTTTTAAACGTTGCATGCCGTCTATCTACAGACTTCTTTAACAAGTAGGTGAAAGCAAATAGCTTTTTTAAGCTATTTGTGATTACACATGTCATCAACAACTATATGAAACTGGACTAATTCATTTAATTGTCATCAAACATATTTATACAATAAACCTTATATTTACTACATTGTTATTGAATATATATATTTCTGTGTTTACCGGTATAAAACCTGTATAGCGGTTAAAAGCATAACCTGGATCCTGCTTTAATACGATAAAATCCTGTTACAAAATATCAGTCAAATAAACTAACAGTTGGTTGCATTCTTGTGAAAAACATGTGTCTTCTCTTAAAAAAGTTTTTCTCGAAGTTAACAGAACTACATTGAATCATTCTCACTTGACAGTCAGGAGATTTCCGTATGGAAAATAAAAACCGAATATTCATTTGCAAATTATTCACAAAATCACTTAAAGAAGCGGTGGTTTAGTGCGATATCTCAGACATGATCTTCTTGGTAGGTGTTGGATATCTTGTTTCAGCAGTACAAAAAATTTTGGTGTATTTCCTAGCGTAATAGTTGCACCATAATATGCAAAGATCTATTAATTGAAAATTATAATTTGCAAAGATGTCGTTGACATCCTGGAAGGCGATTTTTTGTTAGTGGTTGTTTTTTTGACTCCAAGGAACAAGAATTTATCTGTATGACACAATCACGGATATATGAACCTCTCGAATAAATTAACTGCAATTTGCAATATTAGTTCTGTCGTCCATCTGAAGAGATACATTTCAGAAACTTCCTCTAATATTAGAAATCCAAATCACGATTTTTTGCTGGCTTACTTGGATGAAGTACTAGAGAAGCTTTCCTCGACAAATATACCATGGCCGTGGTACCACGTGTGCATTACTTCTGAGGAATGGAGAAATGTTGTATATATTTATATATATATATATGTATATATATATATTTATATATTT
>WYDF02068522.1:0-11520 GCA_009867245.2 Adranes taylori
AAACTGTGTTCAAACGTGCCTTCGTACTGGACGTGTGAACTTATGATATGGCTAGAAATTCAACTGTACTTAGCCAGTGGTATAGAATTATTAACTAAATTTAGTGCATTTTATGCAATTATACAAATTATTTTTATTTTATGCTGTAGTTGATCTGTTCATCCATAGATGACGGTGCAGAAATAAAATTTATATTTAAACTCATTCATTTCTAATATATTGCATCATGTTGATTTATATTATAATTTAACGACTTATGCTGTAACTAAATTACTATTTTAAATTGCTTTTCTGACCTTTTTTATAAGAAGTCTATTCAAACTCAAATCGTTCCAACACCAGTTGGAACAAAATAATTTACTTGCATAAATTGAAGAGTTTTAAATATAACTTCTTTCTACTTCGATTATTGCACTTCAGTATTCAGTACGATTTATGCCTTCAAGGGGCTCATTCAAGGGGCTCTTAAACAATAGTTCCAAAACAAGTGGGCGTAAAGCAATTTACTTCGGTAAATTGAGGTTTTAATTATAGTTACTTTCTATCTCAATTATTGCACATTAGTTTTCGGTACGATTTATGTCTCATTCCAGCGGCTCTAAAACAATCCTTCCTACACTAGTGGGCGTAAAACAATTAACTTTCGTAAATTGAAGAGTTTCAAATAAAATTAATTTCTCTTTCAATTATTACACATTAGTTTGCAGTACTATTTCTGTCTCATTCCAGCGTCTCTAAGCCCATTGTGCCAACACCAGTGGGTGTAAAACATTTTACTTTCGATACTGAAGAGATTTATTCCAGGGGTACAGCACTTTAGAGATAGGTTAAACTAGGACATTTATATTAGTTCAGTTTATGTTAGATTATGGTTGTGCAAAGCACGCCTGTCTTTCCGGTTAGAAATTTCCCAAAAGTTATACTAGAGCGGCCACAGGCAAATTCAATTCAAATAAAAAATATCAAAGCAAATTCAAATTAAAAATAATAAATAATTCAATATATCAAGGCAACATTCATCTGCCCTGGGTTAGAAATTTTCTGTAACTTAAGACCGTAGGTTGTGCCAAAGTGAACAGCTAACTGTCCCTGCCGTAGGCAAATACTAAATTCTGCGTAGTGATGTATTCTCCTACATATTCATGGGTAGGCTACGAATTCCAACGCATTCATGGGTAGTTTAATACACAACTTCTTGGCAGTCTGGCGTTGGAAGCACCCCAGACTGCTGTGTTAGAAATTACCCGAAAAGAAAAACGAAGCTGTTCACGCCGTACGTAAATACGGGGACCGAAGAATTCATGGGTTCTCAAATGTATAGGGTAGGCAGTTTATGGGGTCTATTAGTTGTTTCGAACTAAACTAAGAAAATTGTATTTGTTAATAAATATTTTCAAAATCGGCACATACTGTGAGCTAAGTTAGGTCTTGTAGACATGACACTAGAGCTATAAGTGCAATTTTACATCGATGTAAAATTGCGAGAAATAATCGTAAGAGCCAGTGGTTTCAATTCTCCTGTATAAACCACAGGCCTTCGGTATCAGCATCTATTTTGGTTCAGCCACACCTGCGTTTTTATAGTGCACATGATGCATTAAAAACATATGTTCGGTGTTAGAATAATGGGACTTGCAACATTTTCGCTTTTTTAATAGAGACGTTTTGAATGCCGTATCATAAAACTATTTTTCTAAAAGTGTTCTAACCGTTCGAGTGAACAAATGTTTTTGGCAACTTGATAAATCTGTGAATTAGCATCTCAAATAATAATTGCGCTTAATATTGCTTTATTGACAAGATTAGTTATTCTGTTCACATGTAAATGCATAAAATAATACTAACTACTCTTAATTGAAATGATTGACGTATTAAAAGTAGAGTAGATTTTACTTCAAGATTTCGTTATCTTATAGATCTTTTCTAATATTATTCGATCCCCCAAGTTCCAAGAAGCTTTCTAACCAATAAGGCAGCTATGTTATTGTTAACATAAATTATGTTAGTATGTAAGAGCACGATGAATAAAGGAAACTACTTAGTGCACGATTGGACTTGAAAACTCTTTACTCAAGGAGGTGGTTAAAAAAAAGATAGAATTCAAGATTTTGATGCAGTACATATAAAGAAAACAGGTATTGGTTGAATAAGAGTAAAGGAATATATAGGAAAAATTAGGAGATCTGAGAGCGTTGGATGAAATAATACGAGTGGGTTTAGTGGAGCGATGTGCAAGCGATCGTTGCCAAAGATGAAATCCAAGTAGGCATAGAAGTAAAATTCTTGTTTGAAAATTATTTTTCAACAGTCTTGTTCACTATAATTTTCTAAAAATGCAATATCAGTGGATTCTTCAACTCCTTCTTAAGAGTGTTTTTTTAGGGTTGGTTTCTTGGGATAGTAGGGGAGGGTCGCAGGGGGTGGTTAATCTTGATAAGGTGATTAAAGGGAATGAGCAACTTCTGATACAAGCATTGTATAAGGACAATTTATAGGAAGTGATGACCACACTTCCTTCCATTTCTTCTTCCCCAAGTCCTTGTTGTCACTCATAGGTAACATAATTGAACTTCCGCCAGTAGAAATAAACAGCCGAGCAACTTCAACAGCAGTTTACGTCCTAACCCAATATTTAGTTAAAGCAAAACCATATTAGTTTACTGCTAAAATATATGAATCTAGGACATTTAGGTAGATACATAAACAAAAAGATTGATAATCTTAGAAACTATATTGACTCAAAATTTAACTTTTGTAAATCACCTATAGACTGGCGCAATATTTGCACGTTGATATGCTTGTAAAAGATTTTCAAACGCTTCACCACAGCTATCGGAATCGCTATCCGCTTTTAAAATATAAAAGTTTTGATGATATTTTGACTAAGATCTATTAATACAATTACCATCGTATCTAATATTTCCATAAGTTTGTATGAAGCCTGTTCAGAATAATGACTACTAAAATTTGTGTTGAAAACCATTGGACTCACTGAATTTAAAATATGTAAAACAGTGTTAAGAGCCGTATTAAAGTTGCCCATTTCGCTAATTTTGGAATCGCCGCCAAATTCAGTGCAGAAATGACTATTTTGACTAATGACTATTATTCGGAAATATTTGATTAACCTCATTTGTAGAAGTCGTCGTTATAAAGTATTTGTGCTTCAAATCTAATACTTGCTCCAAATTTTCGAAGGATGTGTGTAGAGATTTTATTCTGGATACCAGGTGATTCATATTTTCCTTAGCTTTAAGAAAAACTCCTCTTGTCGATAAGAACTGCGTATCTATGTCTAGTAAATGATGTTCTAGACAGTTTGAAGCTGAAGCTGGACCTGAATGTTCAGGTGCAGCTGAAGCTGCAGCTGGACCTGCACCATAGGTCCATCTAGCTAGTTCTGCTGATATACCTGTATCTGGATACCAGGACCCGCTGGGTCCTGTACCTGGACCAGCAGCTGCACCTCTAGCTGGACCTGTCATTACCTGGAGCATTACCTGGAAATGGATCTGCTGTATAAAGAGTTGCGGCTCCTTGGGCTATCAGTAAAGGCGCAACAAATATTGATAATAATTTGGAAATTAAAATAAGCTGTTGATGCCACAGGCAGACATTTGTGGATTATTATGCACCCAATTTTACACATACTGAAAGCTACAAAGCTATGTATGTTATTCGTAAAGGAAATGTAATACTCAAAGCTATGTATGTTATACGTAAAGGAATAGATGATCAATATAGTATTAACCAAATAGCTTCATATTTAGGCACTCACTTTCAAGTTTAATGAGCTCAACATTTATTTATCTCAATATGTAGTAGATTTAAATTTTTTAAAAACACATTTCTAAAGCAAACAGGAGATGTGAAGAGAGGGACAAATGAAAAGAGGAAACGGTTATAAGAAATCTAAAGACTGAAAATGCAATATGAATAGAGAGGATATAAGAAAGAAAAGTTTTTGAGGAAAGAAGAGATTGGTGTAGGATAGAGCTGAAAGAATCAGAAAGAAAGTCCAAAAGGGAATTGTGTAAAAAAATAATGCAGAACATATGAGCAAGAGTGTGAATAATAAATGATAAACATGGATAAAAGGCTATGAAGAAATGGGGGTAATAATGAACGTATGGGTTGCATGGGAGAGATGAGAGGTACAGAGGTTTCAGAAGGATGTGTGAAAGGAATAATTGAACTTGATAAATTTACATCTGGATGGACTGTATTCATAGTGTTCGAGAGGAATAAATGCTGGGTCGCAAGTTTTAAGAAAATGGTTAATTTGAAAGGATCATGGATGTAGAAGAGAGACTGATTAACAGTCTCTGGAATCTGCTTAAGGAACTTACGCAGATTCCATTTCAGCGACTTTGTATAATATTGTCTTAGAAGAAGTCACTAGAACTCTATCGATATATCGAGCTGACATCATCTTTAGTAGAACAATGTAAGACGTAAAGGTTGATCGGGCGGAGAAGCTTCCACTCGAAATATCTGTACTTTCAAATATTATATTGAAACATTAGGGTAAACTCGTATGTGTGAACACCTGGAAGCCTCCAAAAATTGAGTAGAGTTCATTTTGGTCATTTATGTATTTTCAATAAATGTAGGCAGTACATAGAGATATATGAAAAATCTAGGACCAATCAACAAATATGTTTGATTTCATGGTTTTGATCGGGGAGCACATTTTGGAGGTTTTTAAAACTATAAAAGTTGTCTTAAAAGATATCTGTATATGGGCGGCTCTCGGTAACTTTTCGAACATATTATTTGCATACTAGTAATGGAATTAGTACCATTATATGGTTACTTTATCTTGACTAAAGCTCACCGTTGCTCTATCTTAAATTTAAGATCTTTTAAATAATAACTGAAATTATAAGAGATTGGAGCTTCCTATAGATTGCATGCTTAAAGCTTTTTGCTTAAAGATTTTGAGAAAAGTTTCAAACCTTGGAAACAAACTTGTTGCTTTTCATCAAATAGCTGATTTTGAGCAATAGATGTACATTTCAAAAACTTGTTAATAATATTCTAGATAAGTATTATTATCTATTTTGCTTGCTTCAAGATTCTCAAATGATACTAGCTGGTTAGGTGTATCTTTAAGAATTACTTAGATATAGTCTGTAATAGATTTAAAAACCTTCAAGATCATTTAGTTTATATATACTATGGTTTAAGAGGAATACATATGGGGAAAGTTACAGCAGG
Organism: Adranes taylori; assembly: GCA_009867245.2. Taxonomy (NCBI): domain Eukaryota; kingdom Metazoa; phylum Arthropoda; class Insecta; order Coleoptera; family Staphylinidae; genus Adranes; species Adranes taylori. The sequence continues at coordinate 5,221 of WYDF02068522.1, forward strand.
AGATATCTGACATTTAATGAGAGCTATTACCACATACTATTGCAAATTAATAAATGCTATTGGTCTGGTCGTGGCTCAATTTTGTGAATAAATAGAATATCCATGTTTGAAAATACCTACATATTCTACCGCAGTACATTGAAGCTGAATAGTTTCTTGTCAACTGCTTTCTCTAGTGTTTCTGAGGAAATTGACTTGCGGGATATAAAAGAGAGGGCGGTAGATCCGTCCACAATTTTTTTCTAGTTTTCGATTAAAATACTGGAGAAGTATAGAAGAAAAATATCTAATTATGTTAGAGAAGATTCAAATATCTCTGCTCTGGATAAAGCAATAAAATTGGCTTGAAAAGCAGTTTCTTCCTCCACAATAAGTAGAAAAAACTTTTATATTTTAAAAGTTAGTTAGACTAATTACTACTTGTTTAAAAATAAAATATAGTGTGTTAGCCTTTTTCACAATTTTTCTAAATTTCGATACTAAATTTATACTTGAAACAATATGTAAACAATATATAATAAATTTCAAAATTTTATGTTTTATTCTATATAAAGAAAAGGTGGAAGCAGGTTATAATTATTGTCAAAAATAGAATTATTAAAAGTCGGTGTTTATGTATACTACAATCAATCATATTTCTAGCGAAATGCCGGATATAACATAAATTGTGATTCTTGATTTTATGTAATTCTTGAATCTAATTCTTTGAATGTACGAGAGTAGTCCCACAGGTAATCGACCGAACAAAGACAACACACAAAATTTGGAAAAACATTTTTATTTCTATACATAGTCTCGATGCACTTTTCCCAGCGATTTTAATAACTTCGATTCCCTATTTACATGGAGAATTTTCGAACTCCTTATAAAAAACTATCAACCGCAGACTCCAGTTCTTCATTGTTAGCAAATCTTTTACCACCGAAATAAGTTTTGAAACAAAAAATAATTTCCTCCCTATCCTTTATTCACGTAAGCCGTTATTACCATACATTTGAATTTTACTAATTCTAGTGTTTTGCCCATTAATCCCCCCCTTTCACATCAATTTAATCCATTTTCCTTTATCCGCTTTCTCAACCCCCATTAAAATACCCCCACTCACTGTTCCTCTCGTACTTCTTTTTCCTGTCTCTTTCATACTCCATTTGAATTCTTCTGATATCTCCTTCCTTATCTGTTCCCACCGATCTCCTTCTATCCATGTTTCCACCAAACCTATCATATCAAACTGCTCTAGGTATGTTAATAAATCCCCTGATGTTACCTTATTTCCCAATCCCGCAACATTTTTAAATAACATTTTAATTAATCTATCCCTACTTACTCCTTCTGCACCCCTTCCACCGTTCCCATCACCTTCATCCTGCTCTTCTGACCCATTTAAACTTTCCACACCTTATATTTATTCTACTTATTATATTTCACTCACTACCTTTATTCTTAATCTTTATAGTACTTTCATATTCTGAATCACATATCCATTTCTTTCTATCTATTTCATACACTTTAACTTCTCTGCTACAACTTTCTGTATCTAGTTTTCGACATTTGCCTTACATTATCTTCTTCTACATTATTCATCCACTCTTCTCCTCCTAACACAAGTATTTCCCTTCTCTCGTACCAGACCATATACCGTTCCCCATCCATGCTTTTTTGTACCCTTCTCTCACCGTTTCTTTTCCTTTTCTCAAAACGATTACATCTTTGAAATTTTTTTTCGTAACGCTTCTTTCATTGACCGTTAGATCATAATCAATGAACAATCCCGATCCCAATAGTTCCCTTCTTTCCATCACCTCCATTTTGTCCTCCCAACTTTCCAATTTTATTATCATAGGCTTGGTTTTCGAGCTTCCTTCGTTTTGTACCTAATCTTATTGCTTCTCTTAAGTTCACCTTACTGTGCATTTTCATTAATACTGCTCGTGCTATGCCTTCTATACCACTAATTTCTTCAGGCTGTCCATATATAACCGCATATCACTCTTTTCTTCTTCAGTCTATTTTCCTCCATTTCTTCTAACCCAATAAATCTCTTCTTAACTTTCGATACTTTTCTTCCCATCTATTCGCCTTTACTTCATATTGAAATCAAATGAAAATTCTATTACATCAGAATTTTAAGTAATGAGGTATAATTTTTGTTAAAAACACTTGTAACGATGTAAATGTAAATATTAATGACTAAAATACTAAAGAAGTAATAAATTGTTTATACACTACATTAATTTTATTTCTTAAAAAACGGTATTCCATAACAACTACGCAAAATTATATCGCCATTGGTACTTCTAAATCTATTTCAAAAATTCGTGACCGTGATCGCCACCCCATCTTTCATATACTGGAAGTCCTACGTTTTGTTATATCTTGCATAAAACAAAAGTTGAACTTTTCAATTTTGACTGTCACCTTATAACTCGTAAATTCAATTTGCGCAATAGTTGTTTAGGGTTAATTAAATAAAACTCGAGTGACCTATAAATCACCTACCCATTAATTCCCCGGTTGCGGTACGGTCCGTACAGTCCGAGTCGGCCATAGGCCGCTCTTGACTCACTCTTTACCTGTATTTGCCTACGGCGCGAACAGCCCGCTGTCCGATTTGCCATGGCTTACGATCGATATTTTATCTTTCATATACCATACCCATATGTAATACGCATATGAAACATAGGCATATGAAACATATAGGATTCATGTTTTGAGGATTCATGATTTCGCCTTAGTACGTCACTTGTATTGAAATTACTGCAATCCGTTATTGCGCAATTCAAAGGAGAGGCCATCAGGAACAATTTTTCATATAAAAAGTTTTTTCTGAAAAAATGTTTTCTCGCTGAAAAAATTAAAAGAAAGGTCGATTTTCGGTGCATATGGACGTATGTTCAAGAATTTCTCCTTCCCTATGGGACCGATCTGGATGAAATTTGGTAGGCAGATGTAGAGTATGAATCCGCAGACAGAAGTTTTTCATTTTTCTACAAATCCAGTATGGCTGACAGGAGAGTTTTTTTTTATTCAGAGGTTTCGTATTCAAACCATGCGGCTTAAATTCGCAAACATATAGTACATTATATTGTACGTCCAATAAAAGAAGACCCATGTTGCCATATTATATAGGAAGCGGTGTTGCCAGGTTTAAAATTTAACTAACTTTTGGAATATATCATGAACAATAAAGGACAGGACATTCGAATATACTTTAATGTATATGCTACATAAAGACCCTTCGACTTTATTTGAAGCATTTTTTGCTGAAACAACAATTTACCATATATAAAGGATGTTCCTTGTTTTGCAAATTTTGCGATCCATTTTCTCAGAAACTTAAGGAATGATTTTTATTAAATATCTTTTGTCTAAAGTTTCTTTAATACTTAAGCGATTAAGTGAGTTTAAAAAAGTCGCACACTATAGCACCGGAGTAATTTGACCTTGAAAAAAATGCGTACTACCCTAAATCTCTCGGTTTCTATGAAAGTTGGACCTTAAATCTGCTTGTGTAAGCAATTGAACATAATTTACCGATTTTGAGCAATCAAAAATATTTTCAAATACTTTTAGTACCACCCTGTATATGTTTTTACATTTTGGTAGCACTTCTAATTATATTTAAAATGAGAGCGCACAAGAGGGGTCTAACTCTTATTATTTCAAAGATATGACCCTTAATAACTTCGTAACTTGTCGCCATGGCAACCGACATTCAAGAATCATTGGCGTAAATAATAGCACATATATGCAAAATTACTGAAAAAAATATTTTACGTTGAATGAGACATTTAAACTGCTTTTGCAATTGAATACATTTTGATATCAGTTCCGGGTGCGCATTATAATTTTGGAGGGGTTCATGATAATGATAATTTTATTGAGAAATTCAGCTTTAGGATTAGAAGAATGAAATTTTGCTCGCATATAATATATTGTATTATGCGTCGAATGAAAGTAGTGCCATCGATGCAAATAGTATAGAGTGCGACGTTGCCATATTTAAAAATTGACAAACTTTTTAATATCAATTTAGTCTATAATCCACCAAATGCTCCATTTGAAATATTTTTTTAAATTACCATTTAACATATATACAGGCTGCTTTTTGCTTTGTAAACTTTGCGATCCATTTACTTCAAACCGGCTATTGTACTATACTAAATATCTCTATTCTTATGAAAGTTCAAAAATAAAACTAGGGGAAGTGTAAGGTCCAGGAACCTCAAATTTAAGCAAAGCGGACACGAAGAAAAAGTGATTCAAAAAGCGGTAGCGGGAAAAATTAAGTCAAAAACGGCAGCAGACCGCGCCAAATTAGCCGAAACGAGAGTCAAGAAGTGTCGTAGGCCAGGTCAAAGCGGACACCGGAGAAGTCAGCGCCGTAGGCAAATCCGGGGAAGAAGTGAGTCAAGAGTGGCCAGAGGCCGCGGCTAAGCGGACAGCAAAGCTGTCCGCCCGCAGGTAAATATTGGGACTGTGGGATTCATGAGAATGCAAATTATACGTTAGACTAATGTTGTTTAGTTTTCCCCAAACAACTATAGTGCGGACTGAATTTAATGGACGACTTAAAAGTGACAGTCAAAACTAATATGTTCAACTTTTGTTTTATGCCAGATGTAACAAAACTTAGGACTTCCAGTATATGAAAAATGGGATGGCGATCACTCCAAAAATTTTTCTTTCTACACTGTTGCTGGTATTTATTGCTTTCTTACATATACCTAGTTTGTTGTGTCTTTCGTATATCACTTATATATGTGCGATTTAGGTGCATCCAGAGTATATACTTACTTTCATATGTACGACTGTGTTGCGTCCCCTATGCTGTCATTTATACAACCTGTACAAAGTTGTATAAATGACATATATCAAATATCATGTATCAAATATTATTCTAATCAGTTTTCTAACATGTCTGACTGTGGTGTCACTTGTGAAATTCCCCTTTTGTGTTGGTTTATTTTATTTCAATATATGTTCATATGATCAATAAATTAAGAAGACCTTAGAAAGCCTTCTCGAATTAGATAAGTGATAGATTTCCACAGTTATTTGAAAGTGATAATGATTGTATTGCCGAAGAAGATTATCTCAATGTCAGTGACTACAAATCAGAGACTGATCAAGATTCAGTACGATTGCAGGTAAACAAACTCCAAGGAGATAATTGCATCACCTGGCCTACATGTTACAGGACAAAAACATCTACCTGAGTTTTATAACGAAGATGGACTAGGATGTGAAATATTTCCAGCGGCTATGCCTAACCGTCAATGGCACTCTAGTTGCATTTTGCAGTTTTCATATGTACATTTCGAATTGGTAGCATCTAAATCAGAGAGGCGGTTGAGAAAAGAGTAAATGTAAGATTTAGATGTTGGATAGAGAAAACAGGTATTGATTGGATGAAGGCGAAGAAAATAATATGTAGGAAAAATTAGGAGAGCTTAGACCATTGCGTGAAAGTATATGAGCCGGTTGAGTGGAGCGAAGTGCAAGCGATCCTTGCCAAAAAAATACAAGTTATGAAAATTGGTATTTTAACAAGTTTATAGACGGCTCCTTGTGCAATTGTTATTAGAAAGATTAGAAAGAAGTGTTTTGTGAAGGCACAGAAGTGCATATTCCTGGTTGAAATTTATCTCTGTACAATTTTGTTGTCGAAAATTGTCACAAAATGCAACATTAGTCGAATATTCTACTTCTCCGTACATGTGTTGTTTGCCTGATTGTTGGTTTATTTGGACAGTAGGGTAGGAGCGGGTGGGGGCAGTCCATCCTGCTTGGACGCTAAAAGAAAACGAGAATTTCTGATACTAAAATGAGAATTTATAATAAAATGACAATTTATAGGAACTGACCACACTTCGTTCCCTTTCTCTTACCCCAGGTTTTATTGGCACCCAAAGCCCAAATATAATTGACCTTTCGTCAGTAAAAAAAAGGAGCCGCGCAACATCAACGGCAGTTTGCGTACTGGTCCATTACGTAGCTAGAGCATAAAAATATTAGGTTACTGCAAAAATATATCAATCGAAAACATTTAGGTAAATGCACAAACAAAAAAGTTTGATTATCTTAGAAACTATATTTATTCAAAATTTTAATTGTCTAAATCGCCAACAGACTGACGTAATATTTCATTTTCACGTTGGTATGTGTATGTGTACAGTAGCGATTGGAGAGCGGTGGACTGTAAACACCCGATGCAAGTTTTTTCTTTTGGCTGGTTAAAAATCGGTTGATATTTCGCTTAGCGATTTGACATCTAATTAGAGCAATTAATTGAAACTA
>WYDF02068533.1:0-11520 GCA_009867245.2 Adranes taylori
TGAGAATGATAGTTAGTACGTACGCAAAAGTAACTACGAATGATGCATCATAAGAGAATGTAGAATGGCCACTAAATGATGTGTTCCCATCTGTTTGCAAGGAAACATTTCGGAGCCTGTATATTTGGTCCAGTATAAAATTTCAAAAAACTAATTTCGAAGAAACATTCCCGGGAGTGCACTCAACAAAGTCCTAAAGTTTCATGTCGATCGTATGGATGGTGTAGTCAGGCATAAAGGACATACATACATACATGCATACACACACATACATTGATTTTTAAATATATAGATGTTAAGTATGGTTTTTAATTCTAATTCAAAATTATCGCAAGAGAGTGGTATTGCTTTCTAAAAAACGATCTGTTAAAAATCGCCATTTTATGAAAAGCGACATGGTTAGATAGATGGTCTATGCAATGATCAGTATGTGTTGGCTTCCGATATTTTTTTAATTCATTTGGTTGGTTTTAAATATAGTTCATTCTGAAAAAGTAATGCTCCGATTGTTTTCAAGTTCTAAAATGAATTGAATACTGGGATTCAATGAATTGATGAACCATAAAATAGATTCAGCATCATGCGTATTGCCGTGTACTATACAGAATATGTCGTGTACATATCTCGACCAAAATAGAATTTCCTTAATTTATTCGTTATCTGTTGATAAGACTTTGGTTTCGACAAAATCCATGTAAGTATCAACTAAATAAGGACTAGGTGGGCTGCCCATGGCTAAGGAATTAGGTTGACAATATAAAGAATTGTCGAACTTACAGAAATTTTGTTTAAGACAAATCTTTAAAAGATCTAAAAGACAAATTCTTCAAATCCTTTAAATCCTCGATTAAATCTATTGACATCAGTAGGAGAAAACTGAGTAGGAGTTTGGCATCAGTAGGAGTTTGGCATCAGATGTCAATAGATTTAGTCGAGAATTTAAAAAAGTTATTAATCAATACAAATCACTTAACTTTTACAATGTCTATCAGATAGTTCCAATGAACCTAATGGCTTCAAGACCCTTTGGATTAGGTAAGATCTATAATGGGATAAATCTCCCTATTCGACCTGTTGTCTCTTACAATAACTCGTAAGTCTACAAATCCTCTAAATTTCTTGACACTAAACTTCAACAATTTTTGTCTAATGACTTTAAATACTCCATTAAAAATTTAGCTCAATTACTCAACAAATTACGTAATCTATATCTTCCTAAAAAAATACCATGTGTTCTTTTGGTGCGAAGAATTTGTTCACAAATGTGTCAGTAGATGAATACTTTTTGAAATTGTAGAACAAAAGTTTATCTTATCCGACATTGACTCTAACTGCCTTGTCTTTTGTCTTCAACCTAATTCCAGAGCCATGGGCAGTTCACTTAGTCCTTATTTAGCTGATACTTACATGGATTTTTTCGAAACCAAAGTCTTATCAACAGATAACGAATATATTAAGAAAATTCTTTTTTGGTCAAGATATGTAGAAGACATATTCTGTACAGTACACTGAAATACGGATGATGCTGAATGTATTTTATTGTTCATCAATACATTGATCGCAGTATTAAATTCACTTTAGAACTTGAAAACAATCGGAGCATTAATTTTTTTAGATTTAACTATATTTAAAACCAAGCACCTCAATTTTAAAAATATCGGAAGCCAAAACATAGTGATAATTGCATAGACCATCTATCCAACCATGCCGCTTCTCATAAAATGGCGTTTTTAACAGCTCGTTTTTAGTATGTTCATAATACGCCTTGTGATAATTTTGAATTAGAATTAAAAACCTTACTTAACATAGCTAATAAAAATCAATATAACTTGGATACAATTAGAAAACAATTTTACAAATTTAGAAAAATACTGAATTTAAATTTATAACCACGTTACCTCAAACGCAAATTGACATAGATAAGAAATATTTTTCTATCCGATTTTTCGGTAAAATTTCTTATAATATTAAACAAATTATTAGTCAGGTGAATCAAAATCTGGTAAATTCATTTTCTAATCCTAATAATCTTGATACTTATTTTGTACAGAATAAAGACCACATAGAACCAATGTTTAAATCAAGTGTTTGCTCGCTCAAATGTAAATGTTGATCTACATATGTAGGTCAAACTGGGAGATCGTCCACTTCTCGTCTGAATTAACATTTATACAGTATAGCCACAAATAAATCTAATTCTAATATGGCGGTACATATTAATTCCCATAACACTCCCGATCATTAATTTGATTCTGACAATAACTTCAAAATTTTTCACTTAATGCTGAAAAGCCAGAAACTTAATGTGGCTGAAATTCGTGAAATAACACTTTCCAAAACTTACTCAGATAACTTGAATGATCAAGTGAATTTTCCAGCCAGCGAAGAATTCTTTAAACAACTTACCTTTAAATCACAGCGGTATTAATGGCTAAGACCTATTAATATAATAAGTCTATTATATACATCGAATCAATATTGCGGACAAACTTCTATTTTTGGTTCAACACAAGTTTTTGAACCCGCTTCTGAATTGATATTTTATTCACCAAATTAGTTACTTCTAGGGATTTTTCAATATTTTATTAAATATGTCAAGCTGTAAATTTCACAACAAACTTGAATATCCTTTCAACCTCCATCGAACACTCAGTTTCAAGCTAAATTTAATTTTTCTCAATCATTATTTAAACAATGCTTTAGTTATCTTTAAACATCTGTTAATTTACTTAATGTTCTATTTTAGCTAGAAAATGGCAAGATTTAGCCGAAAATGAATTCGCTTGTTTTATAAAATCATGTAGAAGAAATTATCCTTTAATTTTAATTTTACATCATGGTCTACGAAACTCAAATTTTGTTAAACTAATTTGTTGGAATTTGAAAGTAATCAAGTGCTTACCAGTTTGTTGATAGGTTGAAGTTTGTTGATAGGTGCAGAGTCGTACTTCTTTTTAAGCCAATAAAAACTACATGTCACTCCTCCTGTCATTTTCTTTTCGGTTATTTGTTTAAGGCACAAATCCATACATTACCCTTACTAAATTGGCCTGCTCTTAAAATCCTGTTCTATGTAATGTTCTTCAATCCTTTCTTTTACTATCCGCCCACAGAGCCTATCCACTGAGCTGTTGATGCTAGTGCCCTGGTAATTTTTGCTCTCCTTTTTTGATATTTTTTTAATTGACGTTATATGTCCTATCTTCCATTCAGACCGTACTACGTAGCAATAGGTACACCACCTTTCGCAAGTTTATTCCTTCCACACGGCCGTAAAAATGTACTTTGTCAAGTTTTATCTCGTTGTCATTTCCTTTTTTTTTGTTTCCGTAACAACCGCCAGCTGGATATTTTGCCTTTTCAGTTCTTCAAATATTATATCATATTTAGTAGCTATTCGGAGAAAATTCCAGCTAAGAAAACGTATTGTCTTCTACGTAGCCTAAGTCCTCATCACCACTTCTAGATGATCCACCCAGCTGCTTACTATTTGGACTTTTAACAATTTGTAGTTTTTATGGTGCTGGGATGGGACCAAATGCCCAACCTCTAAGCTTGGGGGGCTAAAGGTTTTTCTGTCAAGGTTTCTATATCTCAGCAGAGGTGTTCTGGTTAAAGGCGCCGGAAACTCGCATTTTGCCCTCGTCTTTGCAGTACATGCCATCATGCATTGCCGAAGAGTCACGACGTGGACTTTGAAAATAGGATTTGTTGACAGACTTGTCTTCCTCAGATTTCTGGTGTAAGAGGCGGTGGGCGTTAACTAGTGATGGGCGCTTTACTCCATGTGATTGCATTTTCTGCACCGCCTTCAAGTTTAAATTAGTTTAGATTAACACATGTACAAAAACAATAACTAATAAATAAAAGTCTGTTTATAATAAAACAGTCTATTCATAATTAATTAATTGAACAACAACTTTAATAATAGATAATGATGTTATGCGAAATATGATTAAGTAACAATTGTCGCTAACAACATTTCTATATCAGAGCGTCGCACACCACTATCGAGCTCTGCATTTAAAAGTGATTTCAGTGAAACCCTCTTTTCCCCGCATTGGATTTTGCGCTCGTCCTTTAAGTTACATTCCAATCTCGTGAATAACAATGCCTAACTCAAATGCTTCTAATGTAATTTCTCGTTAGAAGCAAACTTATGACATAAGGTTACAACCGATCTTTGTTTTTTTATATTCCTTTGGTTACCACCTTAATGATTATATTTAATATTTTTACTCTATATTTTGCATTGTGCGACAATATTACTTTTTGAATGTAAGTCAATATGTTCAATTGGTTTGTAGGTCGTCTGTTTCTTTCTGTAATAGGAAAGTCAGGATAATTGAGCTCTAATAATTAGAATGTTAATAAATTTCTTTGGTAATCTTTACCAACCTTTGAACAACATTTGAACAATTTATGTATGTACTCAAATTGCTCGAAAAGTTATAGAAGCTGGGAGTGACGATAATCTTCTAACTTGTAGGAACAATTAAATCTTTTCTTTGTGTTTCAATTATTTTAGTTAGTACTGCATTAATATTTTAACGATAGAAGTGGCTACGCAATTAACACATTAAAGACTTTTAGGCCCGAAAATAAATCATTTACAATTCAAACCGAAACTATGCTTGACTAAATAAATTAATGACATTCTGCTGTAGTGATTACTACAGTAGGCGCCTCATTTACTCGTAATAGACACACATACACTCTTATGCGTCACCCGAATACGACTTAGGATTTAATCACCTATTTCTATAGAACATATGTCGATAGATGCTACATGTAATACAATCTCAGACGCTAGGCTTCGCCAATCTCCGGATAGACTCTGGCCTGGTATTGCAAAACCGTACATACGGCCAGCAGAAAATTCTAGACTTTTAAAGCAAGAGAGAAAGAGACATTAAACTAGTTATAGACAAATCCCCGCCGTGTAAGCACCAACAACGGGTCGCTTTTAGGTTTTGACGGGTGATATATAAGAGAAAAGGTTAACCAGCTTCAGCAATTCCTGTTTCAGTTTTCAAGTCTAAAATCTAAATACTTCACGTTACTTTGCTTAATGAAGTCACATGGCAATGGCAGTAAATCTTGTCTCTTTGTAATTAGTACATATCAAGTTAATAAGTAGTATATTCACGTTCATTTATAAAAACCGTATATCAAATAGATAGACAAATATTAGTGTATGTATAGCATGAATAACCCTGTAGCACTTAAAGATTCTTTTCTGTTTATATGTATCTGGACTACTGGAACTGGATACATATAGTATTTTATTACGAATAATTAACCAACAGGTTTTCATGTAATTAACTTTCAATTTTCTATGAAGTACTAACAAACTAATTTGATTTTCTCTATATTAATAAAGCTTTTTTATGCATTATTTAATTGGCAATTGTTTTCTTGGCAAGACAGTCTGTATTCTAGCATAATATATAATCTGCATACAATCTATTATTATTTATATAATGATCCGTGAGTGGTCGAATAAATTTTTATGTCATTAAGAAAATTATATATTTATGTCCATGTTAATGGAAAGCTTAATTTTAGTTTTTAGTGCGACTATTCACTTTAGCCTAATAAATAATAATGAATATTTTTTCTATTCATCAAATTCATTTTATAATCCTAAATATCAGTACGGTAATACCATAACTAGTTAATTTATGGAAATAGATGATTTAAACAGATTCATAGTTTTATTCCTTAATTGGTTTTTATGTTTAATTGTGTTATGTAGTGATTTAATTCATAAAGGACCGAACTTGTTACTTTGAAGCTATCTAACAGTTTCAAATAGACAAGTGTCATATGTTTAAGAAGCTGATATCTACAGATTGAAGAATTGTGATTGGCCCATTTAATGAAAGTATTATGCTTAGAGCCACGCCACCTTTTATCTCTAACATAACATTTTAAGCTCTACCATGATTTATAATTATTTTCTAATCCCTTATGAATTATGGAGTTTTTGCAATTAACAGGAGTTTGTGAAAACTATCATAATTCCACGTCGCAACAATTTTCCACGCGACAATAGTATTTTCAAAATGAAAGATTTAGTTAAATTAGCATTCGACTTATTTATAAGCATTTACAAAACATACACAACAGTCAATTATATATACAAACAAAAATTTTGTATTTGCATTAATTTACTAAAATCCTACATATCTTATAATAATTTTCAATGTAAAAGTATGCTTGTTTCAATTGCACTATCATCCATCTAACAACAACACCAAACATTTTCCATCTAGTCTAATAGCCATGAAATGACAAAATCTGCGTTAATAGTCATGCAGTGACTATGTTTCAGGTGCTCTAAACTTTTACAGCATGTTACGATACATTTATTTCTCTACAATAACATAATAAGTCTCCCCTATATCCTGAACTAATATGCGACATATTGAAAATAAAAAAAAAAACATATTTAAATTTTTAAGTCACCGAATACTGCTTAAATACTATTTGAAAGTCCAAGCGGCATTTGTTTTAACGGTCGGTTGCGTAATTTAGGAGCGAAAAGTTTTCGCGTGAGGAACAAAATTGTTCGGATTCGAAAGCAGAACACAATCTCACAAATGTGTTCCAACATCAAGTGCCACATCTGTAAGAATTTTTAGCGGTGCATTGAGAACTGTGCCAAATAAGGCGTCTAAAAATTAATGAAATTAGACAAACTGATTGAATAACAACCTAGTTGAGGGATAAACTAATATTTTTAAAATTATGTGAAATGATAATTATACTAACAAGAAAAAAATATAATTAGAAAGATGTTGGCTAGCATTTTTTTAAATGGAAATATAGAATATTATTGTTCAAGCATGAATAGAGGAAAAATAGTTGAATATTTTTTACTTTTTATTTTTTACTGTATTTTTCATTTTGTCAATTAAATACAGCGTTTAAAGAACAAGACGGGAGGTACTGTGAGGATGAGACCCTCATACACCAAGGTACTTTCGCTTAACGCTTGTAATAAACATCTGAAAATATTCAAAAAGCAACTGTTAAGTAGTAGTATATCTGGATAATCTGGGTTACGGTCCGGATGCTCCCTGATATTTGCAAGACGATATTCCGTTTCGAACTTAGCATTCCAAACATATAAATGTTATTTGTAATTTTATTATACTTGTTAGTTGAATTCCCCATAAATGAAGAAATCCACTACATTCGAACAGAATCAAGTTATAAGCTAACAACAGATCTACATTTTAATTATGTCACGTTTTATTTTGGGGAGGAGGGTTACTACCCAACGTGGTGCTTAGTGAAAGTGAGATCTTCAGTATGGGGTACGCGTAGCAATTCCACTATCACCTATTATGTACTAAGATCGGTTATTAATTATGTACAAATGCGCTTTGTTTTAATGCTTGCTTTAAGTTATTTTGCTCAGATTAAAGTTGTAGTTTATTGAGTTGGAAGAAAGATACAAACTTATAATCCCCTGTTCATTCCCACTAAATGAATAAAACACTGGACTTAGCCAGTGGTAGATTAACGAAAACTTTATTCGTTTTATTATGCCAACATAAGCGACGTGAATTCTACCTAGTTAACACAAAAATCTGCTCGTGTGAGGTCTGTGGAACCTTTTAAACGTTTTTTCGATTCGGTAATTTCCCACTAACGTCACATGTATTACCTATTCTACTTTTCCCTTTCTTAAAGTAAATTACATTACTAATGTATTCCACTTGACTATCTCTCACTAGATTTCACTAAATACTTGCGACCATAATTGTCTCTATAACTATTAAGATCACAGTCTTTTTCTAGTACAAGCATAATTACACACGGTACGCTTTTACACATTTGTCATCTGTTTCCAACAAATATAGGTCTCGCGCTTCTACCGATGAACTTCACATATTATACACTTAGTTCACTAGCGTTAAGGCAGCCTCCGATTTTTTAAGCCTCATCTTCTACACTGGTCATTTCTTCCGATAATTCTTTACAACATGTATGTAAGATGATTTTAATGCTTTTAAGTTATCTTTTTTAAATGAAACTTTAAGTGTTAGTACTCTTTTCCTTCTTTGCAACTAGCCTACAACATCGTAACGGATGCCTATTAATCCCAAGTTATTTATATTATTTATAATATTGAATGTACAAACTTTCTATCATTCAACTAAACTCGCGACAATATGAAAGATATATTATGATATATTTCATATAAATTAATCCTAGATATTTTATTTTACTCATAAATTTATCAAAAGAAATAATATTTAAACAAAACAACTGTTACTTGAATCATATGTTTATATTTAAGTACTAGGACTCATGAATAAATCAAAATATAGATAAGCTATTAGGCCGCTGCCACTATGCGTGCTATTTCAATGTCATGTACTACAGTATTCAAATATGTATGTAAAAGAATTGTTATATGACAATCAATGAAGTTAATCAAATTAAGTAATGTAAACAAATTGATGCGCGTAATAAAATTAAATCATTTGATACATTAAATATTTAGGAAAAAGAACGAATCTCTATTATTTTAGAAGTAATATGAAAAGACTGATTAATTTTAATGAATTGAGATTATCCTGTTAGCATTAGCACAGTGAGCTTTACTCAACACACATCGATCTACCGGTGCACCACATTGCACCATGTTAAACAACCCATTTTGTTCAATTATTTTTAATTGTTGACTTTTATGGGTGCACAATCTGTCGATTTTAAATTTAAATTTCAAATAGCCCGAGGACGATAACTACCTTAACTCACTACCTGGTCTTTACTTACCATTACCTTATAAAGGAGCCCGTTACATGCAGCAATCTGTTTAGCACTTTTAATTGGAGGTAGAGGAGAAAATGGTATGAAACTATTTTCTCTGGAATTTGTTTTTGTATTAGTTTGGTATAATAAATATGATTACTATGAAAAAAATAATCTAATGTTTCTTGCTGGGTCTGTCTACCCTTTTTGATAAAATTTGTCGATCATCGTCAAATACTTTGTCACAACGACGCCTATGATACCGACAGTTAAGTTTCACACAGGACCAGGTTCTAATTTGCCGTTTCATTGGAATATAGTAACGGAAATTCATTTCCTGCAACTCTTTATTGATTAAAGCTAGGTGTGGTTCTAACAAAGTTTGAACATAATCCACGTCAAGAACTTCAACGCCTCTGGAAGCGGTTAAAATATTTATATATTTGATGATATTTAGAATATCATTTTCATATTTGAAGTTAATTTCTCTCAGTAACTCTTTAAACACCTTTCATACACAATTGTGCAACTTCCTTTCGCACTTCGACGAAGCTTTCGTGATATTAAATTGTTTCCATCAAATCCGCATGGCATTTTATCACCTATATCAGCTTCTTCAATGAGTTTGTGCATCGCTTTACTTAAATAATACGCCTTGCACACTGTTATAGCGCTTTCATATATGCTCTGTAAGACGGAATTGGTATTTGGAGGAAAATATATTAAAAATTGGAAAATCAATGCACATATTTTCAAAGTCCATAGGATTTTCCGGCGCATTGTCCAACATTAAAAGGACTTGGGGTTCAACTCCAATATCTTCGCAATATTTTTATTGTTCAGCAGAAACAAGATTTATACCAGCACAAAAATATATTTTGTGTCATCCGAGCCTTACGCTTACTTCGCCAATAAACTTGTAAATGTTTTCTAAATAACCTTTCATGGCATGAGGGATTCTATTTGATAAATCAACAATGGTTTGAATTTAAATTCTCCGGATACATTTTCGCTGAGAAGAAGAGTTAGACGACCCTTGGCTATTTTAAAACGAGAAGCAGTCATCTCTTCTATGGAAATAAATAAGGTGGTGCTGGCATTCGTTTCTGGTAGAGTACCGTGTCGTTTACATAAATTATTAAGTTGCGTGGATAATTTGTACTTTCCATAATTTATGAAACCCCATATGAATTTTTGAGCTGTTTCTGCGATTGCACTATCCGATTCGCCAATCACCTTAAAGCTAGGTAAGTTTTATCGTTTTCTAAATCGTTCAAAGCAACATGTACTTGCTTTAAAAAGTTTTTCTCCTCCATGTTGAGATTTTAAATGATCCCATAGCCTTAGTGATTTATTCATTATATTTTGGGTACTTTAATTTAGATCCTCTTTCCATTACTTAATAAGTTCTCCATTTCTGTCATCAAAACACTTTTGGTTCGTCTAACTTTGGTTGATGTAATCGGAGCAAGACTTCCGAAAGTCTTTCTGATGTTGTCTATTCTTTGCACAATTGCTCGCACTGTAGATTCAAGCAATTTGGAATTCATTCCCACAGCTGCAAATTTAGCACTACCCTCTATCAGTTTCACAATGTTTAATTTCTTTTCAAAAGTCACAACACTGCGACTTATCTTAACCGATTGCCTTTTTGACATTTTACAAACTACAAACAGACAAAGACAAGTCAATTTAATTAATATGCGTTTGATACTGCTCCTAAGATTGCAATGATTACAGGATACAACATGCAAGCATTTTTTATTGTGTCCTAGACGTAGCCAGGGACAATCACCCGCAACACTGTCTACCTCAATATTTTTCCATACCAAACTTTATTTACGCATATGACATAAATCCTCTCCAGTACATCCTGAGATTTAGAGTAAGACGAAAAATGTATTGTGGATTGAACATTTTTGCTTACGTATACACTGTCGACCTTTTAGTTTGTTTACCTCTTTCTCTTCATCTTACTTCAGCCGATTATGATTGATGTGCTTTTCTCGCTCACACGGCATGGGGCTAGATGATGAGTTTGTGTTGATTATTGACTTTTGCTTCTGAAACCTAGTTTACAATCTATTAGCTAGCGCTTATGTTTCTTCCTATGGAAGGTTTATCATCTTTTCTCTTTCTTGTACGTGCTTAGTGGTGCTATAAGTGCCGGATTTCAAATGTACCAAGGAGCATCTAAAGTCTTTTACAGGAGTTTATGGTGCACAATGATGCTGAGTTGCTTGTCTTTTCTTGAGCCTGCTCTCCATACTTCTCCATGCAGCAATAATGAGCTGTTGTCGGAAGATACAACTCATAGTTGTTTATCTTGTTTTGTTGCTGAGTTTGGAGACGCGTTTGGGAATGCCGTATATCTGTCTTGCTGTTTTTGTTGCTAAGACTTCCTTTCTTTGACATGGAGTGTACAGCTCATTGTATAATCAAGAATACATCTAAGATATACGGCCCTTTCCTGCAAATTGCAAAACTGTTGCATGTTTTTTGGTTCCAAATTCGGCATATTGCTGACGTATATGTTGTATAATACAGGTGAAATAGGAAAGTCCTGTGCTAGAACTTCCCGTAATTTTCCAGAAACTGCGCGTCTTCTCATTTAAATATATGTAAATCGAAGCACAAATGCGATAATGAACCAACAAAACGATGTTACCACTCGCCTGCCATATAACGTATAATAACGAATTCGCACTCGCCGGGATCGCAATTAACCTGTACATCGTATTCCAGCAG
>WYDF02068544.1:0-11520 GCA_009867245.2 Adranes taylori
ATAAAACCTGATGTCCAACTACCGATGATTTTCATTTGATATTGTATACAACTGGACAAGAACATTTTATTTAGTTACAAGAATCAATAATATCATTATACAACAAGTGCCTTCCTTAAAACATCTTGGGATCCTTGTTATTAAAGAGATTGGCTCCAAAAAAGATATTCCATCACGGATAGAACGAGCTAGGAGTACATTCATAGCGATGAAGCATCTCTTCACGAATAAAGACCTGAATCTCCAAATACGCATTCGTATGCTGCAATGTCATATATTTTCTGTCCTTCTGTATTGGGTAGAGAGTTGGATGCTTAGCCCATTGTTGGATAATCGGATAGAGGCATTCAAAATGTACCTGTATCAGCGAGTGCTAAAAATATCATCAGTAAAAAGGAAAACCAATGAATATGTACTCAGGAGGACGGGAAAAACAAAGAACTGTTAACAACCATACAGAAGCGGAAGCTTCAATACATCGGGCATATCATGAGAGGCGAGCTCTACGAAATTTCCCGACTCATCATAGAAGGAAATGCTGGGGGAAAAGGGTTGGTAGGGAGAAGATAAAACTCCTGGTTTAAGAACCTAAAGCGTTGGTAGAACAGAACGTGAAAGGATATTTCAGGCAGCGGATCGTGGTAGGAGGATCGTGGTGGATTGCTAACCTTTGTTAGGGGCACGGTGTAAGAAGAACAACAATTATATGGGTTATATTAGTGAAATTTTGTTTAAAAACTATTTAGATATCTTATAGCTTTAATCTGATTTACATTCAAATATAGAAATTTTAACGACAATTCTTCGTAAAATATAATTATAATTGAGTTCCTCTTCTCTGGTGTAAACTATGATTTCCGGACGCCCTCTGCTCATGCCCCATGTGCCCTTACATGGAAAATATGGAATTGATTCCACCAGTGTCGCTACTATGCAACGCCTACATCAAAGCGCAAAATTTCAAACCAGAATCGGTTACGTTGTTAGAAATATCCGCGATCCACAAAACTTGCGCAGCGCTTCGTATCAAATTTCCTATCGGGAAATTTAGATTGGGTCGGGCCATGATTCCAGTTTTCGCTATCAGATCACGGGACATTTTCAATTATCAGCAAACAGGCTGCCGGGAAATTCCCGGTAACACGCCGAGCCAATGGTAGCGCGCCGCGGACTAGATAGGCGTGATTTCAATAAACTGTCTCATATTTATAAAATTGCCAGTGCGGAAATTTTTTTGATTTCAAATTTATCGAAATTATTCGTGTTCTCTGATAAGAAAGAACATATTTTCAGCCAAAGGATTTTTAAATTGGGGTAAATTAAATAGTAAATTATTTTAAACTGTTAACTATTTCTATTTTGGCGTATATATAAGAATTATTACGAAAATAAATAAAGAAGCTTCCAGATAAACAAATTTAATTATAGTGACAGTTCTGATTGAGATATATACGCCGAGAATGATCAATTTAGCTAACTGTTCAATAAAAGATGCAGTACACACCAACAGCTGGAGTAAGATTATCTTAAAATTAGTAACAGTCCAATCTACATACGTAGAGCCCCACTTTGAATGAGAATCACCTGTTGGAGAACGCCTACCGCGATTATACTTAGTACGTTGCATCAATGAATTTTCTTACACAACATCTGCTTTAGTTTATGCGTTAACATACGTCGGAAATTTACGCTATTTAAATCTGACGCGTACGTGTATTGACGCTGAGGAAGTGCGAATAAAATTAATCGAAACGTCACTTAAGTTTTATGTATTTATTTTTTTCTAATTTAAACCGATTAATTTATAACGAAGCACTTTTTAATTTAAGTACATGCTCTAAAAATAATAAAAGTGTTCCCAAGTGATAAAAGATAATTCACTTACCCATGTTAAAGACAAAATAATTATATGGTTAGTTTATTATAATTATACGATTAGTGTAAATAAAAACAACTACTTAACATTCACTTAATTCATTTTAATAGAATTTCGTTTTCTTACACATTTTTTTTTGTATTATAAATTAATGTTTAACGTGTAAAATTGTTGATGCTAATTTACTAAGTAATTTATATTTTCTTCGCAACAAGAATTAATTGATTTCAATCCATCACTTTTCTTTAACCGTGGTGAGTTTGCATTTTGTTTTATATTTCTTTTACATATTTCAAATCAATCTACAATTAACGAACTAGAGCAGCTACATATGTATTATTATGAATTTTCTAATTAGTTATGTTCTAAACAAATATATGTATATACAGCTATAATCGAGAAAATGGATCAACCTCATAGAAGTCTTGAGGTCCCATTCCAACAAGAATTTTGGAAGCAGTGGCGTAACAACAACAACAACAGCGTGGGGTCCTGGTGCAAAGTTGATTAATGGACCTCATCAATTTTGATGAGCAAAAGAAAAGCTCTTTTGAATTTGATTGACCTTAACTAAAGGAAAAATTGGAAAAAACATGAACATAAATAAACTGCCTTCTATTATATTATATTTTTTTTTGGGAAGGATGATCTTAAAGGTAAATGTGCAACCACAAGCTTCCACGCTGCTTAAACACAAGTGCGTTGGAAGCCTATGAGGATGGAGTCCGCGATGCTTTCACCACCCTTTGCTCGTCAGGATCCTGCCGAGCAGGGTGGTGGGGAGCGAACGGTCTCCGACTCATTAAACTCGTGGAGCGTTTAGGCGCCCATTACACTGACCCTCTTGGCGCTACCGGACTCCCTGGGACCGCATTAGCTTCGGAGAGACCAGAGGGATCTTGGTGCCATAACTGCTGTGGTATTCCTATTGGTGTCTTGGGCCTGCACTACACTGCACTTGTATTTAGTCCCATCTGTGGTCTCCGGCTCGGATCCACTCCTCGAATGCTGGCGTCCACATTCGATTGTGTGATGCTCTCAATTTTCTTCTTACTCAGAATGTTCGAGCATAACTTCTGTGCTGCTTCCCAGTTTTCAGTGGACTTAATCATGTTTCCCACCAAGTTGTGCAGAGATAGGTCATCCCCAAGTATCGTCGTTGCCCGTTCCCTTTGTCCTGCCCACGCTGAGCATTGGAAAACGGTGTGCTCTGCGTTGTCTTCCTGGAGGCTCTCACACTGACCACATATTGGTGTAGGCGCGAGCTTGAAGCGCTCCAAGTAGTGCATGAAGTTTCCATGCCCGGACAGGATCTGCGTGAGATGGTGACTCAGTTCTCCTTCTTTCCTCTCGGCTCATGCTCTTAAGTCCGGGATCAACTTGTGTGTCCATTGTCCTTTGCTTGAGTTATCCCACTGTCTTTGCCACTTTGAGAAGAGGTTGTTCCTGGCAGCCTCTTTGATGGCTCTGATGTCTTCTTCGGTCCTGCACCGTTTGTGGGCTTCTATAATATTATTAGAAAATACATTCAATTAAATTTTAACTTTTCTACATTTCATTTCTGAAAAATTTCTAACTTAATTCACGTGTTCTCTGGCTTTCAATTGATAAAATGGCGAGTCCCGAGAGCCTTCCTTCAGTCATTGTGCTAGTTAATAAATAATTATTGTGCTAAATAATTATTTATTAACTTTAATTTTGAGAATGATCGTTTCGATGTTGCCACACATGAAGGAAATTGTATATATATATATATATATATATATATATATATATTGCAAGATTTCATTCCATTTACAAAAATAGCAAATAAAAGTTGCGAACAA
This sequence comes from Adranes taylori, assembly GCA_009867245.2. Taxonomy (NCBI): domain Eukaryota; kingdom Metazoa; phylum Arthropoda; class Insecta; order Coleoptera; family Staphylinidae; genus Adranes; species Adranes taylori. The sequence goes on from WYDF02068544.1 coordinate 3,703, forward strand.
AAAATGTTAATTCAATTTTTGATATTAAATGGTTCTTGTGGTTGTGACGTAGATGCTCATTTTTACTTCTCCATGACGTTGGTGAAAGTAGATGATTGAATATTGAAGTTTTAGTGCAGATATGGAGTTAGGTACGGTCCATTAATGTGACGTAGACGGTAAAATAAATTGTTGTAGATGTGATGAAATTTTTTATGCCGTAGAAAAGAAATATATTTTGATGTAGCGAAGTGTGGACTACTCGCTGTCGCCGAAGTAGTAACGGAACAAACATTTGCGATGTTCCTCACGAGTTATCTTGTAGAGCGATCCTTTTCCGGGAATGGCCGGTAATGGCATATCTGTAGGAGGTAATGGAGAGCCGTGAGGTGTTGTTGGTTCTTCTTGAGGTGTTGAGATGTTGTTGGTTCTGTCACTCCTGCTTTGTAAGAGTGACAGGATCAGAATCGCTAACCAGCATCCGCGGAGTGCGTGGGCAGCGCTGTTTAATAGGCTTCTCAGGTGTTCTGTCGCCTTCACCTCTACTTATTTGATACGCCAGACGTTTGGCGTCCCTCTTCTTCTGCGTCTGGCCTCCTCGTTTTTTCATTGAATGACGTAGATATAAGGGAAGTGGGGTGAAATATTGTTATGAGTGAAAATAAAAGAATTAAATATTACATGATGGAGATGACGATAAGAGAGAGCGAAAGATTCTGCCGAAAGGTTTAATAATATAGTTTCTATGTATTTGACTCGATGTATAAAACTTTGAAAATAACTGTTTGAATTTAATGTAAATAAAATAAGTGTTTTCGTTGGTGGCGCTTACTTGGATGCTATACGGATTCACAAGCGCGACTTATGCTCACTCTACATGAATAGGCTTAGCTACCTAATGGAGAATTCAGCCAGTTAAAGTGTGCGACTACACTCACTCAACATCAACTAGTGTCAGACCCAAAAATGCATGTGAGGAAAGCTGCGAATTTTCTTGAAAGGAAATTGATCCTGAAGAATCGGTTGAGCTATCGCGTTCTGCCTAAGCCGATGGCTTTCGACAGCGTCTGCGGCAAAAAAGGCGGAGTTTGAAAGAAGCCTCTGCTACAAAATTTTTAGGAAGGTTATATTTCCGACCAATCAAAAGTTATTCAAATCAAGAGAAGAAAATGGAGGTGGATTGGTCATACCCTTCGAAAAAAACAGGATGCTGTGGAGAGACAAGTTTAGTTCTGGAATCCGCAGCGACAAAGAAAACGTGGAAGACCAAAGACGTTATGGAGAAGGATTGAAGATGAAGAAACAAAGAAGGAAGGAAAGATTTTTGCAGAGCTTTAGGTCCTCGATAGAAATAGAGTGCACTGGAGAAATATATTTAGATGCCACTGATTCACCATATTCGCTGGTTTGGTTCACATTTATAGTTTACCTTTTACGTCCTGTGTTAGATGTTCTACTGTATTCACTAGTTCTGGAATAAATGTCTCGGTTTGGTTTCTCGGCAATTCTTTCATCTTATGAGCAAATCTCATCCAGTTGTAGTTTTTTATGCTTACTTTGGTTGGTCTAGTTCCACTGAGCTTTGCAATGACCGAAAAGTGGTCAAATAATAATTGGAAACTGGTGTATACAGCTTAAATTTGTCTAACTTTCAATGAGATAAAATGATCCTGCACGTGCATAGCGGAATTGAAGTGGCATCGATTGGTTCATAGACTTCCACAATATCCAGTTTTCGCGTGATTTTATTTAATTCCTTTCGTGACTTGCAATTGTTATTCCAGGCTGAAATATTTTGAAACATTTTTTACAAAATTACAATGTAAGATGGACACAGGCTGTGCTTTTTTCCACAAAATTTGATCCACATGTTCTCGAAACATCCACATATTATACTACAGCAATTTAGCTTGCTTTACAAAAACGGATATGTATACTTCTGAGTAATTTGACCGTGAAAAAAAATTGCACTACCTTAAATATTTCGATTGGTATAAATGATGGAAAAATTAGGCGCGGGGAACATCTATAAGATTTAAGAGACTTCAATTTTGCCGGAGTGAATAATTGGAATGTACTATACTAATTTCTTGTTCAATAAAAATTTTTAAAAATTTTATTAACGCCCTGTATATTTTTATATATTTTGATAGCTTTTTTGATTCTTTTTTACATAGTATCAAACATGAAGTTCCAAATTTAAATCTGAGCAATGTGATTATACAAGTAAAAAAGGTCTGATTGATTCATAAACGTACTCACTTGGAACCGAATTAATTTTAAAGGTAAACGATTTAAATGTATGCAATGCGTTTATCAAAGTAACTATAGCACCACATGCATGTCTCATTGATGTATCCATTCAGATTACAAAGTATATGAATGTTCGGAATACGTTTATAAGATTAGTTATAAGCAAACTTTAAACTTCCATAAGGACATTCATTCATCAGATAAAGCTTATGCTAGTTCGGAATGTGATTACAAGACAAGCCAAAAACTTTCTCTCGTCATTCATAAACGCGTTCATTCACAAGAGACAATTACAGTTCCATGTTGAAGCATAGACATATCTATTTGGAAGACAAACCATATGAATGGTTAAATTCCGAATATAAAATTATTCCGACAGCGTATTCAGAGAGCTTCCATTCACTTCCAAGCATAACGAATTTTTGGTAAAAATGGCTACACCACCTTTTTTCCTTCGTATTCTATCTGCTCTGGTAGTTATTATATACTGCTCATATAAGATTAAAGCTGAACCTGGTGCTATAAATTTTTCATTGGACTTTAGGTGTGTTCCAGTAATGGTAATTGCTATCGTTTTCCATTAAAAATCTCCGTAGCTTCAAAGCTTTTTCTTTTAGCCCATTAGCGTCCAATCATTGCTTCTCTTTACTTCCTATTAGTAAGGCTTAATAATAATATTGATAGCATATCTTTAAAGCGAGCCCTTAATTTCTCTGTGATATCGTTACTTTGATAGACGCTAATGTTTTCCTTCCTTGAAGATTTCCTATCCGTGCTTCTTTATATCTTCTTGTAGTCTCTTAATTAACTCTGGGCATGAAAGTGCAGAAGCATTAGTAAAGAAGGCATCTAGCACAATTCATTGGTCCGGAGCCGGCTCTGGTTAACTGGATCATTCAAAAACACATAGACTGCTAGGCAAAATCAGCATATAATCAACACAGATATATTGAACTGATGTGACTAAACGATTAGGGAATGAGCCGTCTGGCTGGAGGGCTATGGACCGGCATTCCGCAGACAATCCATACTGATAACAATAATCAGCACAATACTTAAGGATTTCTTTTTATTTGAGGGCTAAAGGTTTTCACATAGGTTAGGTTTGGGTCATTCCATTTCAAATCAATCAAAAAATTTAAAAATTCAACCTGACCATTTCTGATTTCTATGAAACTTTCTGAGATTATTCTCCTTCAAAATATAACTGAGAATATATTTTTAGAATTTTTTTATCTTATTGGGTTTTGGTGTACTTGATTTTTAAATTTAGGAAAAATAGTCATTTTTTGGCATGCATTAACTTTTTAATTCTTAAATTACTCAAGTTCAATTAGGCCCAGAGAGATGTTTGACACCTAATTTTAAAGTGAATTTCATTTGGTTTAATATCTGCTACACATGAACAATTTTGGTGAAAAAAAGTTTTTCAAAATAATTTAAATTTTTTGAATTTTTGAAAATTAAAAAAAATTCCACCAAATATGTTCATGTGAAGCATATAATATTAAACCTTATGAAATTAACTTTTAAATTAGGTATCAAACATCTCTCTAGGCCTAATGAGTAATTGAGAATTACGTAATTGAGAAGTTGAGTAATGAGAATGACTTATTTGGGTAAGTGAAATCCCATTAGTTTTTCTAAACTTTATAAACTCAATGGTTAACAAAATTATATAGAACATTTAATAAAACAAACAAGATCTACGGTAAGTGTTTCTTAATATACCTGCATAATACTATCTACCTATAATATTTATTACTCTAGCATGTAATAATATTTATATTATTCAATCAAAATATTTTTTTTATTACATGTGCTATGCATAAGCTTCATATTGTATCATTTATCCCAGATGGAGCATTATAAAATTAAGGAAATAATTTCATGGTGCAGATGTTTCCACATGAAATGATTGTCAGTACCGTGCTGCTTCGGAATCATATAACTTGTTACACGTATGAATGATATCAATAGTTTCTATGAATGATATATTATTACTTCTGTTACATATTTATTTACGCTGCTGTGTGCAATCTTCTAGAAGATTATTTATTGAAACACGAATAAATTTGTATGTAAAAACGCACGTAGAACCATGTTGCATTTTATTTTGTCTAGCATGCAAACAATCAATAAATTAATTAAATAAACAGCAGTTCTTTTTAATTTTATTAATAGAGAGATATTTATTTACGAGATCAGCAATGTGAATCTTATAATTAAAAAACAGATTCATTCTGAAGTCACGCAACTCACTTCGAAATCGGAATCAAAATTTTATATCACTATTTTTTTTATATAACTAGAAAACACGTAAACCAGACTTCAACATATATAAAGAATTGTTAAAAAGAATCGTTTTCGGAACAAAATTATTTTTAGACAATAAATCACTTGTGACATCCACCTTATATGGTAAAATAATTCAGGATACATTAATGGGACTCCATGTGTTGGCATTTCATCCCAACATATCATAGTTACGTCACGGAATACTCTAATTATTTTCTGCATCATTCTTTGTAACTTTCTGCAAAAGGATATGTAAACCAGATTTGAACATTATATCAGTTATGAATACACGATTATAAATTGAAAATTGATGTTCCTTCTCCAGAAGTTAGAACGAAATGCCTACAGAACAAATATGTTTTTAGATAACAAATCAATAAATCACATGAAATGATCCAAGACACTACAAGAGGTGGAATAATTAAATAAATAAAATATAATAAAAACCGCAAGAATTTAAACTGAACTGATCTATGTTTTTTCATCAAATTATTTTTACATACAAATTAACAATTATATTGGATGGGCGTATTTTGGAGAGTAATAAAACAATAACTTAGTTTGATTTATTTGATACACAAATATAGAGACTTTTATGCATCATAATTTCTCTTCTACGCGAAAAGAAATAAAATAGTTTCCTAGCAACATTTAATTAGAAAATAATTTACGTGGATTCAATAGAAATAAGTTGGCGGATAATATAATAAATTACAATATCGTTTTGGTTAGTTAAATATTCGTAAAGATCCATACGCCACCGATAAACTTTATTAAATATAAAAAAATAGAGAAACTTTCAATCCACATTAATGTTGCTCAATTATTAATTTAATTATTAGTAACATTAAAAACTAAATTAATTAATAAAGAATTAACAAAATAAAAACCTAAGATGCTTCTAATTCCGTTCAAATAAGTTTATTAATATGTACTCACATTAGAACCCCTGACATAATTCACAAAATTTATTTACTTAATTGAAGCGTAAAAAACGAATCACGTAATGAAATTAAGCAAGCGCTCTGAGACTAAAATTTAAACTTGAGTGACGTAGCGAGGGGAGGGGGAGTGCGTTAGCTTTTCTAACGTAATTAATTTTAAAAAATGAAAAAGCAAGAAAACTGAAACAAAATTGTATTTACAGTTTATTAAATTTATTTATAATTTCAAAATAATCTTTTGAAGATCCATATTTCATTAGATAACTGTCTTATATAAATGATGGCCGTTAGAAAAATTTAGAACATTTTCTGTCTGCTAACTTTCAGATATGAAGTAGAGAAAAGTGTTTATTTCAATGAGCAAGAATATGAACGCTGCAAGCACTTTAAATATGTAGGGTCATGGTAACTCAAAATAGCGATATGAAAGAAGAAATACATGCTAGAATATTACCAGTGAACGAGGGTGGATTATGGCGAATTAGAAATAATATGGAGATTAGAGAGGTGTATAACAAAACCAGAAATATAGCGGAAATAAGGAGTAGTATATTGCGATGGTTGGGACACGTAGAAAGAATGACGGAGAATTGGACGGGAAAGAAAGTCTTCAATAGGAAACCAGGAGGGCGGCGTATAAGAGGAAGGCCAAGGACCAGATGGACGCGGAGGAGGACTTGAGAAGGTTAGGAGTTAGAAGATGGAGGACGAAAGCAGTCGACAGAGAAGAGTGAGCGAAGATTGTCCAGGAGGCCAAGGCCCTACAAAAGATTATCAGGTATAATAGTTTCTAGAGCTGTGGCGGGAGAATGAGCATACATTACGAAGCATTTAGTTTTGAAACATTTAAACTTGATTGGTTATGTACAAAGCATAATTTTATCTTGCATATCATCATGCGAGTTACAATCCTTAGAATTCATGTCTTCATTCTGAATTTCTGTAGCTTGCGTATTGTGATGATAATTGAAACATTGTTTAAAAACAATATACTTTCCTACGCTTTTGTGATTGTAATGTAATACCATTTTTAGTATACGATTAAAATTAAAAAAAATATTTTAAATTTCTAGTTTTAGTAATAAAATTTTCGACACCCTCCTCAAAAAATTCCTGGCTACACCACTGCTGAACTTAAAGAGCGAAAATACTACGCGCAATTAAGCCAGCCTTGGGAAAATTTGCGATTAAATAAAGAAATCGATTGTGCTGCCCCCAACGGGGTAATTGGTGTAGCTGCCCTATCCTACTTTTACTAATTGAAATCCCTTTCTCATGTGCTCTCTCTAATCACAGGATTTAGTTTAAGTAATCTCTTCATATTTCTCCTGACTGCATACTTCTTCAAACGACCTAAGATAATAACCGGGGCTATTCATATTTGCTCCTGAGAATATATATTTCAAAGTTTAAAGAAAATAAATAGAACTAAGATTTTCTTTTTGCAAGAGTATGTATTAAAAAGTTTAAGGAAAGTGAATTTATTTAAGAAAGTACTAGATCCGTGGTTAATCGATTCTATTAATTTTGAATAATTCGGATACAAATTTGGTGGCCACACGTTCATGCCGAAAGCTTTAGTTCAAATTTTTAAGTGAAGTGAAAATACATCAATCTTTTATATTGACTCTTTCTTTGTGCCATTACCATTACACTAAACAATAAAATTATCTATATTCACATAGAAACAATTTAGTATTTTTTTTTTCATGAACCTAATATATTATAATTACCTGTCATATTATCTACCATTTTTTTATTATAGCTAGATTTACATGCTAATTGGTTGTCAGACACCTTCTTTATTTAAGTGCCGTCTAAAACCTTCTTATGTATAGAGAAATTTTTTAATTTAAAAACATTTATGTATGTGCAGTCATAACTTGCATATTCGAGTTGATAAATGGGCCCATTAACGATTTGTACAATAACTAACAAATAAATTCAATAACTATATAACGGATACGTAGATATGTTACACATATTGCACGTTAAAATTATTATTTGGTGGAATAAAAATAAATTATCAACTTTTGATCTTTAAGCACTGTCATTTATATCTGTTCCCCACGAGAGGAATTTTCCCCTCGTGTTATCCACAAGGGGAAAATCACAGACCCATTCGCAGTCAAGTCAGGAGTTCGTCAGGGATGCATTCTGCCCCAACAATCTTTCTGCTGGTTCTGGATGAGATGATGAGGAAAGACACGGATGGAAAAAAGAGGGGCATACACTGAAACCTGACTGAACGATTGGAGGATCTAGATTTGGCAGATGATATCCTGCTCTCAGCATATATATATATATATATATATATATATATATATATATATAGAAAAGAAAC
>WYDF02068555.1:0-11520 GCA_009867245.2 Adranes taylori
AACCTGAAATTTTGTATACATCGAAAAATACGGATCGGACAGAAAATTTGTCGAAAAGAAATTTTAATATATTCGAGGGGTGCATCCGCTTGTACTAAATAACGTCCATCCCCACACCCCACTGTGGGTGGGGCGGGCGGAATCTTAAATAGGAACAGTTTCGGATTTTAAGTCGAAAAGTACGTACGATTTGTCCGTAAAAAAATTTCCATTCGCGACAGATGGCGCTGTAATAGCAAGAAATAGAACTGATATTAAAAGAATCAAAGAACAGAGACACATATGTAATATTTTTGGACGGGCTATTCACTGATGTTACGGTTTGCTGTCCCCCGCCTAAGTTAGTAATTTTAATAAACGAGTAAGGTAGAGATATATGTATTTTTATTGCAAATCTGTTTCAAAATTGAAACAATTTTTTTTCAATGGAAAAACTCTTAAACATTTAAAATCGTCGAAAAAACCTTCGTTTGCCAGAATTAAGCAAATGCAGAAAAATTAGATGTAGGTTTTAGCGTAGAAAATACTGATTCTTATTTTAGATTATTATAGTAATTACATGTAAGAAAGAATAACAAGGAATAATTTACTTTGTTACACAATATGAAAATGGATATGTTAACCTTACAAGAGAAAATTGAAATGGTTCTTGTTTATGGAGAATGTGACAGGAATTTTGATAATGGTGCCATCAAAATTCCTGGCTGGAAATACTCAGCGTTTTCCAGCCAGGCCGCTATGACGCACTTCATTTTTCCGTACTGTCAAACAGTTTATTGCCGATGGAAGTGTTCAACTTAAAAAAAGGATCCGTCGAAAAACAATAACTGGAGAAGATAATGCAATTGGTACCTCAGCCGCAGTGGCTTATAATCCCCACGTCAGTACACGAGAAATACCTCGCAATTGCGGAATGTCCCAAAGCAGTGTTTCGAGAATTTAAAAGCACCATAAATATCATCCTTACCACGTATCTTTGCACCAAGATTTTCATGGGGCTGATTTCGAAAATCGCTTAACATTTTGTCAGTGGGCACGGGAACAAATACAAATGAATTATAATTTCTTTCGTCGGGTATTATTTACGACGAATCAACTTTTACAAACCATGCAGCTATTAATCGACATAACATGCATTATTGGTATGATGAAAACCCACACTGGTTGTGCCAGGTTGAGCATCAGCGTCCTTGGTATCTCAACGTGTGGTGTGGGATAATTGGTGACAAATTCATCGGTTCACACATCTTTGAAGGCAATTTAAACGGTGAAATGTACTAAACCTGCATGGAAAATGAACTGTCACAGTTATTTGAAGACGTAAGTTTAGAAGTATGTGGTTTCAACATGATTGTTGTTCGGCGCATTACTCGGTAGTAGCACGCGAAGTACTTGAACTTGATCATGATTTCCACGGTCGCTGGATCAGTAGAGCTGATCCGATAAATTGGCCTGCCAGATCACCAGATCTAAGTTCGCCAGATTTTTTTTTTGTGGGGATACCTGAAAGACAAAGTGTACCAACAAGTACCAACAATTCATGACAATATGACTGAACGAATCAGGAATGCTTGTGCTCATATTAATAGAAACGTACTTCTCAGTACAGTCATTTGAAACACGGATCGATAAATGTATTGAAGTTCAAGGTCACCATTTCGAGCATTTAATTGAACAGTGAGCTGTTGAACAGCAACCGTAACATCATTGAATAGCCCGTCGAAAAAAACTAAATATGTGTTTCTCTGTTTTTTGATTCTATTGTTTTGTGTTCCATTTCTTGCGATTACAGCGCCATCTGTCTCGAATCGAAATATTTTTTTCGGACAAAACGTACGTACTTTACGACGTAAAATCAGAAACTGTGGTATAAAATAGGGGTTCCTATTTAAGATTCCAAATTTGCCGCCCATAGGGGGTGTGGGGATGGGTCTAAACGGGTGAACACCTCGGAGATATTAAAGTTTCGGTTCGGCAAATTTTCTGTCCGATCCATATTTTTCGATATATAGAAAATTCCAGGTTAAATGATTCACCCGACATATATATATATATATATATATATATATATATATATATATATAACCTTGGAACAATGCTCCTTTAGCGAGCAAAGCACCGTCAGAGTATATGATGTTTCTAAAGGATGTTTATTATTAAAATGCAATAAATTAAGAGATTTCTCAAGCAATATCAGAATTTTGTTGTTATTTATGGTATCTTACCAAAGAATCCGTGGCTTTAGCATTTTTTGACAATACAATTCCCGTCGAGCAAATAGTAAAGATGGCCAAAGCATTATATAAAAGTAATAAAATAATTGAGACTCCGAGCGTTTAAAGTTTTCAATGGAGGCTACTGTTAAATTTACAAACAAATAACTACATAATTTTATCTCAAAAAACTTATAACATTTTTTTAAACGGTTCAAAATATGATCTAACTTTATTTCTTGTGATCCATCGATATGAAATACTCTTCTTGAGTATCAACATAGTCCTAGGGTCGTAAAAAACCTTATAGTTGTCAATAACATTGCAGAAAGAGCTGTCAAGCTTATCGAAGAATATAATAATCTTATAACTAGAAATGAAGAACAAAAACAGTACTTATTACAAGTCGTAAAAACAATAGTACTCATTTACCATTCTGCTTAAAGCAAGTTTTATTAAAACCATATTAAATTTTTAGTATTAAAATTTTTGTAATAAAAACTTGTTACACGTTCAGATCTCATTTTGCTTGCTTTTATTTTTAAATCTTTGTAATAAATTTAGAGAAAAAGTGAAAAAAAATTTATTTGTAACATCTAGGATTTGAGAAATTTACTTAAATATTCAAACCCTTTGGGGCATGTGTTAGGTTTAAGTATTTGTTTCAAATTTTTTACCAGCTACTTATTACTAGAAAAGTAAAAAAAAAATAGGTGATGGGAATTGTCGAAATATAAAATATTTTTTTTTGCTACATACTAAGGGACACCCTATGCTATATACCCAGTGTATAAACCATTTAGTCATTAGCTATCATTCTTAGGCTAATTAAATTATTGTTATTACTTTTCATTATAATATTGGGTACTTACTCTTTTCCATCGTATTTTTCATTATTCACGAAATATTGCACATCAATTAATTACTTACTTATATAGTTTTTGGATTGACAGAGTCGTACCAGTTATTTGGTGTTATCGATAACAATTAAAATTTTAATAAAATGATGGTTGTTGTTAAATTTGTTTGTGATTTTTACTTATGTGCACTCACACGCATTTTTTATTCCGAAATTTAGGACAAATCTCTGGCGGCCAGATTAACAAGAACCGAAGCCTCATCCAAATAAAAAAACTCGAGCCAATTACTAAGAAGTACTTTGGATCCTGATCTAGTTTCGGCATTCCAACTTCAGATAGAGTAATTGTTGTTCCCCATCAGGGACAGGTTTTAGTGTCCTAATATATCAAAACAACACAGCCATAAAGACATCACAGACGTACTAAATAGGAAGTATATAGAAAATTAATATGTTATAATTGGTACTCCAAATATCTGTTGATCAAGTCACTGACAACAGTATGAATTATAGTGAATAGAACATAAAAAATAAATAATAAATAAACGACATCTACCTTGTAAAATGCTTCTAAATAAACAGACGTCGATTAAATCTTCTGTTTCCGGATTTTAATAATTGTGTCTTATGTTCCTAAAAAAAATCATTTGTACTAATAATCTCATTTGCACAGAAACCGGAACTTATACATTTCTACAATGTATAAGTTCCGGCCTTTCTGTATATTTTTTTGATTACTGAATATAGTTGCAAATTAATATCACAATTTCATTTAATTCCAAAAACTCCTCCATCCTGGCTCAACAATGTTTCCATTTCACACTGACTTAAGACGCTTTATTTTGTGTGCTGTCTAAAAACTCCTCGGTTCACCACCCTGTTGGGATCCCATTCACCACTAAATGAAAAACCGTAGAATATCACTAAATTCGTAGATGATTTTGACGAAACAAGCTAACCACATTATTTGATAATCAACAAATAAATACCTTAAAAAATTAATTATAGAAGTAAGTGTACATGGCAGATGTAAGTGGCAGATGTTATTCTCAATAATCTGGTTTTAAGTGCCTATCACGCTTCCATTAAGCGTAATATTCACGCTATTACGCTACTGCAAACATCAATTAACCGTATTACAACACATGATAATTAATTTAAAATACATGACCAAACATATTGATAATTTTACCACTAAGCCACGTTCCTATATAGTGTCGTAGAAAATACAATTAGTTCTAAGGTAGAAATAAGCTAAGTAGCAGTGGAATTCAATATATGTACGCCTTCAAGGTAGTAAAAATGTTATTCTATCGAACAAATTGTAAATTGTAAATATCGAACTGAAGCGAGTAGTCAAATAAGTTCGACAAAGATGCTTTACTGGCATTGTGTAAACTACATTTTTTGACAACCAAGTAGCACATTAAAATTAAATTTATTTCGGACGAAATTACTACATTGCTTGTTTCAAAATTACCGTATGTAGTTTGACATTGCTAATATTACAATAACATAGGATTCTTCTTCTTCGTCTTTTGCTTCTTCTTCTTTTTAGGACGCCATCCCCTACGGAGGTTGGCGATCAAACTGGCGATGATGGTGCGCAACATCATGCTCCTCAAAAAATTTCTATTGATGTTCGTCCGAACCATTGACGCAGATCTTTGAGCTATGCGTTCCGCCGTATTCCCACTGATCTTTTTTCCTTGATTTTCCCCTCAATGATAAGTCGAAGGATCTCAAAACGTTCTCCCCTCATGACATGCCCAATGTATCGGAGCTTTCGTTCTTTAATGGGGGTCATAAGCTCCTTAACTCTATCCATTCGACTGAGTACCTGTTCATTTGTTATTCTGTCTACCCAGCATATTATATGACGAGTCGACTCTTAATTGATTTATTAAATGCTCAGCTCTCGTAGCTATATGGAAGGACTGGGAAGCTGTAACATCGCAATATACTAACACGGAGCTGCAGGTTAAGGTCTCGTTTTGTGAAGAGTATCCTCATGGAGATGAAAGTCCGTCTGGCCTGTTCGATCCTAGACAGGATTTCTTCTTTAGGATCGTTCATCTCGTTGATAAGACCTCCAAGATATTTAAAGAACGACACTTGTTCCACGGCCTCGTTTTTAATTCGAAGTGTTGATTGTTTCGGAGTCTTTGAAGATACAATCATTTTGATCTTCGCGACGTTCATGTGTAAACTTTACTGTCCGCTATGTTCTACTATCAGATTCACCATGTTCTGAAAATGTGGTAGGCTCTCGGCAAGCACGACCGCATCATCAGCGAAACGTATGTTATTAATTAGAGTGCTGTTGATGTTAATGTCTACTTTTACATTTACCAGTGCCTCTCGGAATACTGCTTCAGAATATATATTAAAGAGGAGGGGTGTCAGGACACATCCCTGTCTGACGTCTCTTCGGATTTCTATTTCTTCAGATGTAGCATTTTTCACTCTGACTTCAACAGTTTGGTACCAATATAGTTGAGTGATGATGCGCAGATCTCCCGCATCGACACCAGTGGATTTGAGAATTTCGACAAGCCTATGATGCGATATACAATCGAAATCGTTCCGATAATCAATAAAGCAGGCGTATATGTCAATGTCTACATTCATATCCCTGCAACGCTGTGTAAGAACTTTGAGAGAAAAAAAAAAGCCTCACGCGTGCCCACTCCGTTCCTAAAGCCAAACTGCGTGTTGCCAACTTGTCTTTTGCATTTGGCGTATATACGTGTGTGAATAATTCGAAGAAATACCGTGAGGACATGAGACATCAGACTGACCATGCGCTAGTCGGTACATTGGGAAGCGTTCGTTTTCTTAGATAGGGTGATAAATGGAGATTCTAGCCAGTAAATTTGTATCTTCCCCGATTTGTATGTAGAATTGAACAAATCTGTAAATAGTTTTATGCCCCTGTCATCTGCATTAACGTTGAGCTTCAAAGTTTCAGCGTGTGTATGGTTTGGTCCTACGGCTTTGTTGTTTTCTGAAGCATTATAGCCCGTCTCACTTCTTCCTGAGTGACATCAGGACTAGACTCATCATTAGAACAGGTCGTGCGATGCCAAATAGCACCTCAACATACTCCTTCTATCGTTTCAGTTTCTCCTCGACGCCCATCAGAAGTTTATTATTGGCGTCTTTCAGGATACCTCGGCATTGTTTGCGTTGTGTGTTTGAGAACACTTTGATATTCTTGTGATATTTTCGTGTAACATCTCCATTTCCTTTGTACTATCTTGTACTATCTTGCTCGTCATCCAATGTTGCTTTGTATAGGTGTGTATATACCCCACGTAGTTCACTTGCGTTTCTATAAGAGCATTTTTTATGACATTCTATCGAGGTTCCACATCATCATTTACATAGTTCTCGGTTGCTCGTAATTTTGTTTCGAGATTCTCGGTTCCTTGGGCTCGCACCGGGATCGGTGAGCCATTTGACATCAATTATATTTGATTTCTTTGGATATGGAACTCTAATGAAGTGACAAAACTGTAAGTTTATGTCATCGCTATTTATGTCGGCTCTAGTTTACTGTGTTCTTAGAATCCTCAACAGATGACTTTTTACGAGGACGAAATCTATTTTATTTCTTACAATGTTATCCTCACAATCGCTCTGGGACTTATAAGTATATAAATGTCAAGGTTGTTGTTTAAAGAAAGTGTGGCAGCGGAGACGCAGTGTTCTATGCAAAATTGTGCTAGCCGATTTCCTCTTTCGTTACGTAGTTCAAGTCTGGAAACCTCGCCTTCAGCACCTCTCCCAATTTTAGCATTAAAGTAGCCAAGAACAATTATTACCTCATATTTTTAGTTTCAAAGCATCTTCCAAAATTGAGTAGAACTCCTCTATCTCCTCGTCAAGTTTATCTCCAGTTGGAGCATAGGCTTGAATAATATTCATGGGTCTATAAGTGGTGAGAAATCTTAAGATCATCACGCGATCTCTGAACGGGATAAAATCAACGATTGGCTTCTCCAATTCAAAGGAAATGAGTTCAGCTACGCCAGACTGGTGTTTAGGATCGTTGCCTCCTGAGTAGTACAGGACACCATTTTGAGTTCTGTGAGTTCCGGGACCCGGTCATCGATCTTCCCTTATTTCTGCGTCTACATTGTCGAATTTTCCTGCCACGTACAGGCTGCTCACATTCCACGTAGCGATCTCTGTTTCATTGTTGTATATTTGTAGTTTGTTCTTTTTTAGAGACGGGTGGATTTTTGGCACCTTCTCCTCACTAAAGGGGTGTCCCCGAACTGAGGGCCATTTTTAAATGTACTTTAGCCATGTTGAACAATAGGAATACATAGTGAAGATTACGTTTGCCTTCTGCTACAGCTCCGTCACATGATACTGTTGTAGCTGCTGCCCACCAAAAGAACTTGCGCCATATCTGGCTACCCGCAGTTGGTTTAGCCTGCGAGTCAATGCACTTTACCGTCTATGCACGTTAGTGTGGTGCGTGGAGCCAACAAGTGAGACCCTGTGGGGACCAGTGCGTTAAAACCACCCTCGCATATGCCCGGGTGCGACTATTTAGCAACAAAGATGCTACTCCTACAGCGCCTCCTTACAGTGCTAACATAGAATAGTTAGTTTTTATTAGGATAGAGGACGAGCAAATAAATATTCTGACCAATTCCTGTTGTTGATGAATTTCTCATAATCTGATTGAAGCGTAAAAAAGTGTAGTGCCAAATGGAGCAAGAGAATGAACAAGAGATTCGACCGAGGAACTGGAAAATCCATAACAAGCGACGAAGCTTATGTACATTTATTGGAGCCCAAAATGAAGCAACAATCAGCCGTTTCAGTTTGCCATGATGAATCATGATGAAGTGAGTTCTATTAGAGTAGGGGCTTGAAACAAGTCCAATGGGGGTTATGCAGAACAAACTCTGTGTACTAAATGCCTCACGCGTTTAGTACATCCTGTGTTACTAATTAGTGAGTAAAATAAATTCCTGAAATGTGCACCGCTGAGGGGAGGTAAAATGAACTAGATAACGAGCGATAGATGCTGTAAGAAAGTCGCACTAATAAATAGCTAATCGCAGAGCATATGGTGTTCAGCTGTTGGTAAAATCTATTAATTCTATTAATTAAATTTCTATTAATTAAATTTCTAAGGTAATATCTATTAATTAATTAAACTAAATCAAGTAAATTGCGTTAAAATATTCGTGCTTCTGAATTTTAATGTCGGCGACACATATGTAAGTGTTTATATTTTTCTTATTTTTTGCAAATTTTTCAAGCTCAAATAATTTAATTCATTGTTATAAAATTTCTTCTCACTACTATATATATATTAATTAATGAAGCAAAAACATCTATTACCATCTATGTAACTAACGTTTGCTAAATTCCAATGAATATACCTATCTATTGAAGTGAATTGAATTATCCTTTTTTTATTATCGATACCTGATTTAATTAGTGAATGTGGTCTTGAATTATAAAACTATTCTTACGTTCCTAATTAAGTTACTGTTTACAGTTTATTTTCATCCCTTTAATAAGCAGGTGCGTTAGCTTCGAAACCGTGGAATTAATTAAACAAAGAACTACCCCTCTATTTAGTGTCGCATAAAGACAAAGTGACAATAAATATTGTTATAAATATAAAAACTATTATTGTATGTTTATCTTTATGTTCATGAACCTTAAGCTAACATTTTAAAAGTTACTTGAAAGATTAAATTTAAATTCAGAGACGAAAATACTGACCGTCTTAATAGCTCATTAAGAAAGTCGATTAAGTAAACTTCGATGAAGAGAAACGCGGGTTTATAGCGTTTATTACGAACTAATTTCATTTCGACAAGGTCGGAAACCCAATATTGTCGAATGCTACGCAATTTGCAATAATGAAGTCCTAAAACAATTTACTTATTTAGAGAGAAAAAATTTATTCTATATATTGGCTATCTATGAGGGAAGTATTTTTTGTATTATTTTATTTTAATAAATTCTACTTCAAATCGCTTGGTTAACTATAAAAGTGTAGTTTTTATTCTGAAACATATTAAGAGAAAAAACGTAGATCTTTATACGTTTTATTAAATATGATCACGCCCCATTTTTAAGAATTAGTGACGAGAGAGTTTCACTCAGATGAACAAACATGAATAAGGCCGGATGAACAATTGGGAGATGTAATTTAAAAAGCCACAATTGTCGGAGCTTGAAAAGAATATTAGAGCAAATATGAAGAATCTGAAACATGAGTAATTAAATAAGAATTAAAATTGAATAATTGGACAGAATCAAGCTTGAATAGAGTTGGTATTAATTGAGCAATAATGCCCTTAGTAAAATAAAATATTTAATTCAATAAAAATTAATTGATTTAAAGTACTTAATCTATTAAGATATATTCCAGTTACCCATGGAAATTAAGATTAGATCAAATTTTATTATAGGATCCATCACGTAGGGTAACAAAATATGTAATAAGTGGTTATACCTTAATGCCTTTATGTCTAATACCTTTTAGATAGGCGATAATATTATGAATTTAAAAAATATACCAATATCTTGGAGCTATTTTTATTCATCTAAACAAAAACCAAGTGATCCAGTCTCTAAATAATCCTTTATTCAAAAACTTTTAAGTTTTGACAATCTAGATTTCGACGGTTTACCGCCCTGATTCAAACCGATATTTTAAAGTCACTACAATGACAAAACTTGTTCCAAACGAAAAAGAATATACTTCTTAAAAAGAATGCAAACCATTCTTTTCTAAATATACAAGATTAAAAATTGTTTTTAACAATTAAGAAAAATAACAATAAGTACCTGGTGAAAAGTGTTCATTCGCTCCACCGTCGGAGAACAGCAAGTCAAAAAGTCTCAGTTGTAAAGTATTCATTGGACATTGAAAAAAAATGCATTTTATGAATTGTGGAAAAATCTAATTAAAATCTCTTTACACTGAAATGAGTGAGAACATCCGAATTTGCTGCGTGAAGTGTTAATCAAAGCTGAAAAAGAAACAGTTTTGTTAAAGCAAAACCATCTGACATTTAACACAAATGGAAGAAGATTTGAGGCGATTTTACACATCTTAATAAAAATTTACCTGAATTCTTCAAACGTACAATAAAAAAAGGGACTTTTTTATAGGGCCATATTTTTGTATTTCCATCTATGTTTCATATTGTTGATTATTTAATTATTAAAAATTGATTGAAGGAGCAATCGTTCCGAAAAAGACAGACAACTCAGATTGTCAATATTAAATGTCAAAATTAATAGAATTAGAGTGGCCACTACGCAACCAACCATGAATTGCCAAGGCTTGCCATCGAGTCGACCTTAAAGCGAAAAAAAAAGAAACACATAAATGAAATGACAAGTATGTGAATAAGAATCTGAATATCATATTAAATTGACATACCAAAGTAAGTAAAAAACAAAATTGAGGATCAAGTTAATTAGAGAGGAGCAATGTTCAAAAAATATTTAATAATATCCCCCACTTCAAAATGGGTATGTAACAAACATACCTAATGTTTTCCCAGAAAGTAACGCTTCGTGGATATAAACTTGTCCTAAGTACTTTTAATATTCTGTTTAATACAAGCATCTAATATTTTTGAATTGGCTAAAATTGAGAAATCAGGATTCATGTGAAGGACATGTTCAGCCAAATGTGTACGTTCAGGTCTCTTTAATCTGATACAATCTAAGTGTTCCTTAAAACGAATTGAAAAGGAACGTGAATTGAGGCCTATATAAATTGCGCGACAAGAACCACAGCCCAGTTCATAGACATCACACTTTAAGTTAGGTGTCACCTTATCTTTATTAGTTTTTAACAAGTTAATCGATTTCCCAACATTAAAACAAATATTGATATTAAATTTGTTGAATAAATCAAAAAGCTTAGTACTGAAATGGTTTAAGTATGCTAACTTGAGTGATCAATATTCGTAAGGCTAATGGACAATCTCTCATGTTTTCTTAGAAATAATCCATCTATAAGTCTGGCGGGATAACCATTGTTTAGCCCTAAGGTTATAATAAAAATAACTTCATATGTGAGGTCTTCTAAAGTCATTGGAATGGCTGATGCCTTGCGAACAAAAGAATGAAAGCTACAAGCTTATGGGACGAAGGTACATTCGAAATACAGGGTATTATCGTGTCACAATAGGAGTTTTTCCTATAAATTTTGTAAATAAATTTCCCATGATTGTAATCTAGATTGTCCAAAATGTAAAAATTTTTTAATAAAGCATTATTTGGTTTTTCTTTAGTAGGATAATATAATGTTCGTGCATGATACTCAATTTATTTATTGATGTTTATCTAGTCGCGCTAATTTTTCAAATCCGGCCCCTTATAATATTAAGTATGTATATATATATATATATATATATATATATATAGATATATATTACAGAGGGACGT
>WYDF02068566.1:0-24835 GCA_009867245.2 Adranes taylori
TGTATAGATAATAAATTGTAGAGGACATATAAGGTCTGTGTGCACTAAAACTCTTTACCAGGATGGAAAGAGATTTTATCTCCAATTTAATCGCTATGGTATTAGCGTGTATTCAGAGCAGCTAAGGGTGTTGATAAAGCATAATACCTTATAGCAGAAATGGCCATCCACCCGCGGTTCTCGACATTTTGTCCACATTGACATGACCATCGACATTTTGTCTGATTTGTTAGTCTCTCATATTTGTTACACATTCGAAGACGATCTGCTTAATCTAAATAAATTGATATTAATAGGAATGTAAGTGAGAGCTGGACAAGATAACAGAATTTGCCCGCAACGCCTATCATGACTCTTACTTGGCATACTGTGAAATTATGTAGCTAGCTGAGGCAACGTTTTCTCACAACTGGTTATCATGTAGATTTTAATTTGGAATGATCTACATAGGATATTTTAAAAGTGTTGTTTATTAATCAGTCATCTGAATTACATAGCAAAGCCAATATTTGCTCAAACATTTATTTAATTTGCATTTTACTTGTTGTTACAAATGCGTAGTCATCTAAATCGTTACATATGCCCTCTCCTCGGCTAGACAAATTTTTCCATAAATCCACAATAATTTTTGGGGCCAAGCAAGTGTCAGCTTCCTTAAAATGGCCAATGCTTAAGGATTACTTAAAGATTAAAAATTATGCTCATTAACCTATTGTCAGAAGTGAAAGAAGATTCTGGAGATGAAGCAAAGCAACTCTGTCATTATTCCCTCTTATAATCCCGAATTTCTGGCTACATGATTACGAATTTACCTATTTCTTGTGCAAACTCTGACAACGTTTGGTATGTATTAGTTGGGGACGCCATTGTTGCCGAAGTGCTTACTAAATAGAACTGTTCGATGCGTAAGTCAACGTGGTCCTGAAATATCGTACCTGATACCCCAATAGTTAGTCGATTAAAGCTGTGCCAAATATGTTGGATAACAAAAATGTACAAGTTTTTGTTCAGAAATAATTTAACATTTTATATTAGTATTTAATTTATTTTCCTTAAGTCCTATCGAGTCACTCAAATCTGTGCGATTTTTACGACCTAAGCACTAAATTTAATGAATGATATAAAATCAGCTTTCAACATTTATTTAATAATATTGTTGAAAAGAAACTTGTAGTCCAATTAAAGCGAAAGTCATTAAGTTGTATAATCGATGTAATGAACATATAAAACTCTTTGGGCAGTTGGTTCAAGGAAATAAATTATTTTAGTATTTATGCGATCGTAAAATTTTCGGCAGTATTTCGCATGTTGACGGTATGAAAACCGTTAAAGCGTCGACCACATAGGAGAACTGCAAAGCTGTTTCTTATTTATTTAAATACTGTGTGTATAATCTTTAAATAATTTTCATAAATATCGAATAATATTAAATTGGGTCGGTACATAATTATTGCGGCTCTTTTCACGACTTTTATTTTCTTTAAAAATTGGCGTTTTTTAATTATTATCCATAAAAATAATTCTCTCTTTTCACTTAGTGAAAACGCGTAACTAAAATCATATCCATAATCGCTATATTATGCTCTACCACGTCGAGAAATGTTGAAATGCAGTACAGTCATTTCGCGATATCAGTGAACTTTTTGGCGAAAGAACAATCAGCAAAATCAGCAAAGTTCAAATTGGGCGATACAAAACCTCACAGATGAAGAAAGCAGAGGTCGACCATCAAATTTCGACGATTACAAACTTTTGGCAGCCGACGAAAGCTTGACAATAAGAATCTTGGCCGAAAACTTTAATGTGCGTTTGTGGACTCAAACATCTTCGAATACTATGGAAAGTGGCTGGATAGGTCCCTCACGAACTCTTCGATAACAACATAGCCGAACGTGTTCGAATTTTTACCGTCTTAATATCGAAAGGCGGTGACTGTAAGAAGGCAATGTGGTATGTTTGGTACGACGGGGAGAAGCGGAATGATCCACTGGGGAATAATCTAAAATGGACTTGTTATTGGCGGAATGACAACTATGAGCATTAACAGCGGCGGATTCCGAAGAAAAATGACAAGCGACGTCTATCAGGCGACAAAAACACCGGGCAATAGGAACCATATCATCTTCCACCATGATAATGCGCGTCCACATGTTGAGCATCGTATCGTCGAATCAATCACCAATAAGGGCTTGAATCTGCTTCCCCATCAGCGATATTTTTCCACGGACTATCATGTCAGTCTATTGCTGGAAAATTGGTTCTCGAACAAGCTTTACGACAACTTGGATAACTTGCTGGGCGCCAACAAAAAGTAGATTTCCTCTAACAACAACTTCTTCGCCCGTCTATTTCAGCGCTTGCCAAGCAAATGGGAAGCAATAATTGAAACAGATGATGAATATGCTCCGGCATAATCATTTAAAGGTGTTTTTGTTACATGTTGTTATTGTTTTTGTTGAATAAAATTTGTTTCAAAGAAGCCAAAGTATTTATTCACCGACCCAATATTTATATGATGATTTATTAAAAACAGGGCAAATAGCTATTTAACTCTTTGACTATATTACACTGCCGCCAGAGATCACAGTTCAAAATTGTTTCTACGTAGTTTGTAGGTCTAAAAACTGTTTCTACGTAGATTATTATTAAAGCAAGAAATTTTTGTGTATGATTTTTAGTTTATCTTATTTATTTTTGTTAATTTTTAATTATTTTAGAAAATGATTTTTGTTATACAAGATCTTTGTGAAGTTATGTTATCTTAGTAATGATTCATATTCATTCAGTCAATGTTCCAGCATAATTCTTCAACACGCAGTATTATGCCATTTGCTTAAGATTAGTTCTGCACTTCCTCTTGGTTCCTTTCAGTTTGCCGTACAACTTCTTTTTCTTCTTCTTCTTCTAATGTTCTTCAACCATGATGTTCCGAAGCCCTTGACCTCTCCTTACTTTTATCTTGCCTAGTAATATTAATTGGATCATTCCATATTTCTCATTTTTAATCACATGTCTTAAGATTGGCCTTTCACATTATGCATAATTTCCAGCTCCTTTTTCATCTGTTGTACGACTGTCTTATTTATTTGTGATATGGTAAGTGACTAGTGCACCACGCTGGTAGCACCACAAAGGCCTCTAAGCACTTAGATGATGCTTCAGTCAAGGTCCAGGCTTCTACTCCATGACACTTAGTACTCTTGTTGTTATACCAATATTCAGATACATATTACATAAGGCCTTTCTAAGACGCAGATCTTGCTTTTTGTATGCGGCTTCTAATCTTCCGTGGACGATCCCATTCATTATTCCAGCCCAAATATGTGACTCCGTCGGCAGTTTCCAATATTTCATCAATGGTTGTAAATTGTCATTGAAGTACTTTATTTTCTCATACTATGAGTATTTTGGTCTTTTGACAATTAAGCTTCATACCATATCAGGCACATACTTTCACAGTGCGATCTATTTATTCCTGCAGTCCCTCAGCACTATCAGCTAATATGTCTGTATGGTCCGCATACCCTACGTTTTTACTGACTTCACCATTGATGCCTTCTCTTATCTCACTGAGGGATTCCCTAAACTGCATATCCGAATATCTATTAAACAAGATTGCTGAAAGATTCCAGCCCTGACATACTCCTCGCTTAACTAGATATTCTTGTGAATTTACATGGTCCACTCATACTACCACTCTCTACTGTAAATACAGATTTGTCATTAGAGGTAACTCTTTCTCAGAGATAGCAGATTCGACCGATTTTTGAAACTTCTACCAACTACTCTCACTCTTTGTAAAAGCTTTTATTATGCATTGTACCACGTAACTGGCGTAGTGGATTTAGAAAATTTCTAGAACTTTTCATATTTTTTTTCCTCTGTTAACGTAGAGTTGTTTAAAGTTATTGATGTTGATCTCTTTATAAATCTAGAATGCGAAAACGTACGACGTAAATATTTGCGCGAAGTATAATCACTCATGCTAAAGCTTAAACCGCATTTGATTTTGAAGAGTTTTGAAGAGTTATTTTATTTTTATATACTGAAAACTAATACTGATAAAATTATCAATGTCCAACTTGTGGGCTCTAGAGGCCTTAAGCCTATGTGCTGTGATTCCTCACGTTCAAGCATTGTCGAATTGTTCTTTCACTCTGATAATCTCAGTCCTGTTTTATTTTTATTAGTGTAAAGATGTAACCAATTTGTAAGAGGATCCATCACATTGAGTGACAAAATTTTATTAACAAGTTAGCTGCCGAGCTAGGATTTGAACATTAGTCCTATAGGCCGATAATGTTTTTATTAGTTTTAATAGTAAAATTGTTCCGTATTTTTAAATGTCCAAATAAATTTATTTTTGAAAAAAATACATTTTCTTGTTGCCGGTTCGTGGGACCAACGCGGCGTAGACAAGAAATTAGCGCTTGTCTACACCATGTCAGGACCTACGGACCGACAACGTGATCCGACGTACCCCCACTTTTTTTTTTGTTTGTGTAATGCAGACGTGCGTTTTAGGTTGAGAACAGGTTAGTACTTTTTTAGCATCGCTTTGGGTTGTATAGCAATTTGTGTGCGCTAATAATATAATAAAAGTTAATAATATGCCATCTCTAAGGCATAGAGCATTGGCAGAGAAAGAACTTGAAGATATTCTTGATAATATGTCAGATATAGACGAAGATCATGAATTTAGTGACGATTCAATAGCAGATCCAGATTTTGGCTCTGTTGGTGATTTGAGCGATGCAAGTGACATTGCTGAACACGAAAGAAATGTATCTGAATATGGTAAGGAAACAATGTTTGTTATTTTATTGACGTATCATAATTATGCATTTTATTATAGAACAAAATGTAAGTACTGGTAATAGTTCCAAAACGAACCGTTAGTTTCCGAGTTAGCTGGTTATAAAACTGTGGATAATGAAGACAAAATTTGGATTCAACCAAGGGGTAAACAAAAAATGTTATCGCCTAGTTATGGGACTAATGAAATTACTCACAGATTATTTATTGGTCTCAAGATTCAATGTTCAAAAATTGTTTCGCACCAAGTGTTATGCCTAGAAATCGATTTGAAGATCTAATGAGAATGGTGCATTTCGCAGATAATGACACGTGTATACCGGGGACTACACAAAGTAAACGAGTTAGTAAAATTACTTTTGAAAAATTATTAAACTTTGTATGTACCTGATGAATTTATATCTGTCGATGAATAACTGATTCCATTCAATGGTAGGCTAATTATGAAACAGTACAATAAACAGAAAAGACACAAGTTTGGAATAAGAAAAATTCTATTTTGTACTGGGATTTTGTACTATTTAGCAATATATGTTTGGAAAATAATAGGCGCAACTAACACTATTCCTCTAAAAGTTGTTATGAATTTGTCACCCAATATTGGATCAAAATCGTACACTTTGTACCGACAACTAGTATACAAGTTTACAGTCAGCTGATCAATTACTGGACAGAGAAACTCATTTAATAGGGACTCCGAGACGAAACAGAAAAGGTTTGCCAAAGAAGATGTCAACGCAAAAGTTAAGAAAGGGCAAATAAAAACTATGGAGGACTTAAGAGAACTGTTCTAAATTGGAAAGATAATTGCAATGTTTTAATGCTATCTACATGTTTTTCAACGGAAATGAAAACTATAGTGGGAAAACAGAATACTCAAGTTACCAAACCAAGAATGATGCTAGATTATAATAAAGGGAAGGCTGCAGTTGATCTGTCGAATCTAATGGCAGTTTCGCAAATCTCTAAAATGGTATAGAAAGTTAGTCGTAGAGCTAATATTCAATACTTCGATGGTAAATGCGTATGTTTTACATACAGAAATAACCGGAAAAGAAATAGGCGTGGTTGATTTTCGGAAACAAAGTGTGACATTTTTGTGTCAGGCCGAAAAAAATTATTCCCAGGCTTATGATCCAAAAGCGTAGAAGACATGAGCTCACTCAAGTTGCCGGCGCGAAAAATACAATTCGAAATTACTGTAAAGGCTCTTATGGCTATACTACCAAGGCCCACGGAGGAATGGCTGCAAAAAATAAAACCAAAAGTTAGTACACATTACAGTGACTGTAAAGGAGCACCATTTTTATGTCTGGAGTGTTTTAACCAATTACATAAATAAATAGTTAATTTTATAAAGATTTTTTTGTTCATATGTTACTTTATACTATATATTATATTTTTTTAATATATCTTGTGCTACATATATTTGTTTTAAAAATTTCTACCTGCTAAATGTTTCTACAAGCCACGCTGGTCCACTACCATAAAGAAATAAGTGTTATATAGAACCGACAGCGAGGTAGAATAAATTTAAAAACGTATATCTATGCCGGACCCATGGGACCGTCACGGCAAAAATAGAACATTCTATCGCCGGTCCCTTGGACTCGTCATGGCAGTTAGTTTGTTAAAGACAAAGAATTCGCATATATCCCTATGTCCCTGATTTTTTATACAATCCTTTCCACTCTATCTCTCCAACAATTTTGCTTAACACTTTTGGATCATATTTTTCTGCTCCTACACACATTCTCCAAGTTTCTATTTTTTTTATTATTTCTATTTCCCATTCTACTCCCTCACAAAATATGTAATAGGTTATATATTTATGTCTGATGGACTATAATAATTTTCTATAACATATAAAGCTCGTGCATGAAATTCAATTTATTTATTTTATTTAGTCGAGCTTATTTTCCAACCATTTCTGAGTCAGCAATTTTCACAATTTTTAGTTCATGAGTCAACAATTTTCGTACAGTTCTATCAGTAATAATGCTCTAATAAGCAACCAAATTATTCATACAAAGTAAGTTAAATTTCGTACTCTTGAATATGTTTGGCTGCTAAGAAAGCGCCAGCAGCCAATTACTTATTTATGCTTCAAATTTACAATCAGCAGTAAATTTCTTACACAAAGAGTCAGGTATACATTCATTACATTATCTGATCCTTCTGCTGAATCTTTCGACCCTCCCATTTTCTATGTCTTTTCTCGCATCAATATACTTCTAACTTTCCTCCACACCCTTTAACCCTGTCTTCAGACATCCTGGAGAATACCAGCGTCAAGGGGAGAAGCCAAGAGCAATGAGCGAAACGTCAAGCCGACAATTCCACCTCACCGATGAATCTACCATACCGACGAGGTGATCACACTAACGAATCAACCTCATCACGAAAAAATCGCACAGCGAATTAACGTTATAAACGAGACGACCTCAACAAACCGACAGCACGCGAAATCAAACAACCATATCGGCTCCATTCACTCCACGAAGATAACGTCTCCACCAAAAGCCACACACATCTCCCGCCTCCTCCGACATCGCCATTTTCGAATTCATGTACAAATTGAACGATTCACGCATCTCCAATTTTTTCAGAAGAACATTTTATATCAGAATACCAAATTTATGTTTCATACATTAGTTCACTGAATTTGACATTTGATTTTTTAACTGGAAATTAGACATCCAATTCTGACAACTATTCTGCATTATACCAAGAATCAATATAAAGTAAGTCACAAGTAACGAGCGCGATTACCTATGCACCCATATAGATTTTCTTAGCATAATGATATAATGGGCTTGACTTGGGAAATCAGTCCGACTAGATAAGTTAAATAAATAGACTTTCTTGTAAGAGCAATATATGTCATAGAAAAATTATAATCCATTAGACATAAAGTTTTAAAACTATTAAATATAACCCATTACAAATGCTAAAATTTCAAATAACAGAAACGCAACTACAATGTACTTATGAATGTACATATTACCATAGCGTGCAACGATTTCAAGTGTTTCTCTGTTTGTAACGCACATGAATGTATAATGTAATATATATGTACTTATTTTTTACAACTATAGAGTGGACGTCGATATTTTTAACTATGTTTAAAAATAAATGCGTTTTAATCCCTTTGTTTGGATAAAAATTCTAGACGAAATAAAAGGAACAAAGCAATCTTCCCCATTATCCAGGTTCTATAGTAAAGTGCGTTCGCTACATTATATGCGAAAGCAAAATTTACGTATATAGTTGACTGAGAAGAGAAAACTAGGTTAAAAAGAATCCCTATTCATCATAGGCGAATAGAATTATTTTTTGCACCGTTGAAAACAAAAACAAGAAACAACTAAATGCATAGAAATGGATTTCTTATCATTTTCTATAAAAAACGGAAATAGGCCATATTTCCATGGCTCAAAATTTTTCGAATAATTGGAATTAAAAGTTGTCGCAAATATTGTGAGCTACTTTAAATAAATACCTTTCTTTGTAGTTAATACAATTGAAATGTCCAAATTAGAATTTCATACGGTATAAAAGTTTTCCATAAATATAAAAAGTTACAAACTTATATGTGTAAGAATATAAGCAAAACAACGTAAAATCGTAACACGTGCAACTAGTTGGATCATATGTGTTAGATAAGTTCACTTGAATTGCAATTTGTCGTAGCAGTGCTTTTAAATAGAAAAAGGAAAATGCAAACCACTTAAAAGACCACCTGAGATGATTTATGTTCTAAATAAACTAGAACTAGGTATTATAAATGATTACCCTGAGCAAACTTCCGTATGATAAGACAACACCTATGGATAGAAGTATTCATTTATAGATTAATGGCTTCAAGCAAAGAAATAATAACATCAAAGTGTCAGTGACACTAACAAGAAGTTATTAAATGTTAATCTTTCTCCCTGTGGAGATAGATGAACGAACTGTTTCAATAACGCTTTCATTAATTAACATTTTGGATCATAAAAATTCTTGAGTCAAACAAAAGAATCACCGTTTAATTTATTTTTATAGAAAAGTATTCGACGTTTCGACGGCTATTTTTAGATTCCGCGTTTGTTCGGATTGGACTCTTGTGTTAAGTCTGTTGTCTCGTTAAAATTGAATTGATACTTTTCGTTTAATGCAGTGTTTCACTAAGTATTTTCTGTCATAATTCGTAGGGAATAATTTATTGCAAGAAAATCTTGGTAATTTATATACTCAATCGCTTAACCCTCTTGTGGGCCGTGAGAAGTATTTTCCAACAAATTTATTTTATTTGAATATTTAATGTTTCTTGGTTAAATATCCACGCAAAAGCCTTTAAGCCACCATCTTCTCATCGCAGATTCGGTGGAGCAATTTGTACAATAATTGCTTGACACTGCAACGTTATAATACATTATTTAATAGAGTAAATTATGAAATTAATATTTCTTATTACTTATATTTCGAAAAAATGTTTACCCCATTTGGGGCTCGAACCCGGACCTCTTGATTGCCGGTCGATTGCTCTTCCAATTGAGCTAACGGGCACTTATTCGAAGACACAAATAATCTTTAATATGGACTTGTTTTACGTATCTATTAAGATAGGCAACTTATATATCAGGATTTGTTTTCGCCATCTGTTTGTTACCGTCGATCGATCCATTTGTCATCGGGTATGTGGAGCCACCTAGATGTTTTTATTAATTTCTTTTTCGCTTTACTGGCGGTCGCATGTTTGATTGAATATTTGATGTTTCGTGGTTAAACCTCCACGTTGGCATTATTTAATAGAGCAAATGATGAAATTACTTTTTTTATTACTTCTGTCTCGAAAACATGTTTACCCCGTCCGGGACTCGAACCCGGGCCTCTCGATTGCCAGTCGATTGAAATTATTTGTGTCTTCGAATAAGCGCCGGTAGCTGAATTGGAAGAGCAATCGAGAGGTCCGGGTTCGAGGCCCGTACGGGCTAGACATTTTTTCAAGATACAAGTAATAAGAAATATTAATTTCATAATTTACTCTATTAAATTTATTTTACTTTAAATACTATATTACCGGCATTATCCATACGAAACATGTGCAAACATCTAGTTGCAAGTAAAGTAAAATAGTCGGTATTACAAACATATATATTTCTATTATGCAACCATATGAAAAATATAATTTAGTTGATTAGTATATTATTTTATTTATTTATTAGTATATCGGTGTGCAGTTTTTTCTGTGCTACAAGATCTATGTAACATTATATTTCAGTTGCTATTTCAAAAATTGTAAGCTGATAAGCTTTTTGTTTTATCTATTGGTAAGTTTTATGTTATGTTTTTTTTTCGTATATATTGGAAGTCATGTTAGTTTAAGTTCAAAGAATGCCAAAACTGTAGAAAATTAAGGTCTCACGCCTGTAGACCTTCTTTAAAAAAAAATTATTAGTGATTTTTTTTAAATTATTTTACCAATTAAAGATTTTTGATTGTGTGTTACTTATTTTATTTTCTTACAATATTATATAAATGATACTTAAATACGTTTCATAATTTGACAACGCAATTGATTTAGTTACATTAATAATTAATTCAATTTCTTTATTTTCAGATGATTAATACATTTACGATTGCCAACTCTAAGCGAATCAGTTTACTCGTTAAATTCTTTCTTATTTATAAAACTCATTATGCAAGATTAACAATAATGCTTTATACTTTAATTAATTTTTGTAACCTTTAAATTAATTATATTGCAACATCATCTAAGATTAATATGGCTGCCGCGTTTTATATTGTATACGTAGTTATATGCTACATGTTCTTACGCTAATTGCTTAATACTAAAATGAACAAGAAGGTGTCAGCGCAATCGCTGCTACTTATATGGTTTGCTGTCGTGCGTTCGTTTCCATGATGGCGGGCAAACGAATTGATACGAATTGTTTTTCCGGGTGCCTCCGCAAATGATACTATATTGATCAACCTGAAGTTGAAGTATAGAGATGCGGGTATATATCTAGAGGATCTATTATAATTAGGGAATTAGGATCATTTTTTGTATAATTCTAACCGTAGTATTATTTATGTGGCTTGTCCTTAGCAATACCTTATTTTGTAAAGTCAATTTGAGATTTCTTTGAACCTATTAAGTAATGGCGAATGATTGATTTTATGGTACTAATGAGGTGCACTTCGCAAGGTTGAATACTTCTTAGCTGATTAATATTTTTCCGGAGTGCCGTGTCTTTGTTTAGTGTAACCTTTTGTATTCTGAAGTGATTATTTCGTCCTGGTATTTCTGTCTTGCTGATCCGTAGTTGTGATTTCAATATTATCATTTGCAAAAATGTGATGACCATTACTGGAATTACATAAGAAACTTCCTGTGTGGGTAAGGAATTATATTGTTTATATTACCTTGTTTAATTGAGAATTTATTACCAGTTGACTCTAGAGAAAGTGGTGTGATAGCCTCTGAACTTGGTGAAAATATATTGTTTATGTTTGGTATTGTATATATTTCGGTCTGGTTTGCCAAGACGAAGCGTTTCCATTGTGTAGTTAAAGGATAGTCTGTTATCTTTGTCCGCAATTTCAGCAATAGTGTCGTTGGTTGATTTGTAAGTAAGTTTTTTCTTTGACAATTGCATTTGTAGAGGTTATCTCTATTGTTCTTTCGGGCTTGGAGGCAGATTGTGGATTTTGGGTCAATGAATTGAAAGATTGAACTCTTTCGTTTTGTTACGGATTTTGGAACGCTACATTACAGTGTTGTTGGTTTTCGTCATCTTTAAATCGACGTTCGACTAATTAATTGTCGGAGATGGAGAAAAATGTTTCGAGAAGAAGGACGGAACCATCATGTTTGACGACTTGCTGATTGGCTTTTTTTAATAGCACGCAACATGCTATGTTAGATTATTGTTAGAATTTAGCAAAAATAAATTTTGCAAAAAACATTTTAGTAATACCCACTATATTTTTATACTGCTGGATAGCCCTTACAATTTTATTTAAAATGATACCACACTTGATGGTCTAACTCTTATTGTTTCCAAGATATGACTCTTAATAGCTTAAAATATCTTAACTTGTCGCCATGACAACCAACAATCATATTATATACATGTACGGCCTTCATAATAGTTCATATATGCAAAGTTACAGGAAAAAATATTTGACGTTGTATGAGACATATAGACTGTGCTTTTGCAATTGAATAAATGTTGTTAGCAGTTGTTATGCATTATAATGTAGCAGGACGGGTGCACATTATAATGTTGGGAGGGGTTCAAAACGTATAGTTTATTGAGAAATTCAGTTTTAAAATTAGAACACTGAAATTTCGCTCGCATGTGGTAATTGTCGTGTGCGCCTAGTGAAAGTAATACCAACCCCGCAAGTGGTATACAGCGCGATGTTGCTACATTTAAAATTTTACAACGTTTTTGATATATTTCAGGAATAATAAAAGATATGAAACTTGAAACAACTTTATTATATAGCCTACCAAGAGGTCGTTCAATGTTATTTGAATGTTTTTTTTTCTAAATTATAATTTAACATATAAAGTGGGTGTTTTCTGTTTTGTAAACTTTCCGATCCATTTACTTAAAACCGGACATTAAATATCTCGGTTCCTATGAAAGTTGAAAAAATAATACTGGGGGAACATGCGTAAGACCCAATTTTGTGAAAAACGGACATGGGGAAAATGACTCGAAGGCGACAGCGTGGAAGAACTAAGTCAAGAACTAACATGTATTATTAAACATGTAGATTCTATCAATAAGAAGATTAATAACATAGAATTGAGATTGTCATATATTCTGCCTAATATTGCTTTGACCAATTTTAAGAATCATTTCGAAAGTTCATATGAGATAAATTTCAATTATTACAAAAATCTACATTTAAGTAAATTTCATAAATGGTGTGATGAACAAAATATTTACAATCCAGTTCAGGACTATAACGTAAAAGACTATTGTATCAATGCTTTAGGAGTAGAAATTCCCAATAATATGAACCAATTACTATCTTGGGGCCTAAATTTTCAATTAATTTCACTTTTGCTGAAATTCCTATCGCACAAATTATTAAAGATGTAGAATATTCCATATTACACATTGGGTTCAGCGTAGATAAGGATATTGCCAGATCTAACATCACTAATAGACTAACCCATTTTTTACAGTACAAGAAATTTCATGATAGTAACAAAATTTTTTGTAAAAACTTTTGATGAGGCAAGAAGGTTCTTAAAAGAACAAAATGATAGTTTTATAGTGTCAGCTGATAAAGGCAAAAAACGGTAGCTAGTCAATGATACTTCTCTATACCAGCCTTTGTCAGGTGACGCTAGACTTCTAGACTTCAAACTCGTACTAACAGAATTATTGGGAATTTATTTGATAAGGAATACATTTCTGAATAATAATGTAAACAATTAAAAGCACATAGTGCTATAATTCCAAAATTGTTCGGATTGCCGAAAACACACAAAGACGGCAGGCCGTTACGTCCCATATCGTCGTGCATTAACTCACTTAATTACAATCTTTCGAAATTTATATCTAATATTTTATACAATCTTAGAACTCTATTTTCTCAGAATGTTGAGAATAGTTTCGAAGTAGTGCAAAAATTATCCACAGTTACTATTCCGTCAGACTATAAATTAGTTTCACTAGATGTTAAATCGTTATTCACGAATATTCCCAAGCAACTTGTTTTACAATTAATTGTGCTCCATTGGCTTTCTATATCAGAGTTCACTAGCATAGATTTTGGGACCTTCATTGCGATCGTTTCGCATATTTTTGACAAATCGTTTTTTTTTTTTAGTTCAATTATAACTTTTATCTCCAGAAATTCGGCTGCCCGATGGGAGATCCTCTCATTCCGAATCTTCGTTAACTATGAATCATATCATCAACCAAATTAGTTAAGATCAAATTAGATTTCGACATACCATTTTTATATATTTATTTATGTGGTTGACACTTTACTATTACTAGCTATTCCGCAAGATCGGTTTCAGTTCACAGTAAACAATTTCAACGCCATAAACCCCCATTTTCAATTTACGGTGGAATCGGAAATCGATAACTAGATTCCCTTCTTAGATTTGCTTGTGGTTAGTGATGGAACAAAGGATTAATATTATAAAGCAGAGTTTGAACAAGATTTATTCAGTTTCACAAAGTAATTTAGAGTCAGCCAATCTTGAGAAATTAAAGAATACACTTCCAAGAATTAAGTATCCAATTTATTTAATCAACAAAGTGTTTTATATGTTTAGATTCACGGTCAATTTAGAAGATAGGAGCAGGGAGAACCTGGCTGTTGTTTACTATAAAATTCCGAAGGTTTCGGAACTATCATGTGCTCTATCAAAACTGTTACAAGACGAACGGACTAAAGTCGCGTGATATAATACAAAAACCAATTTTCTTTTATTTAGTAGACTTGAAGATAAAACTCTTTTTGATTTGAATTCCAATGTTATTTATTCTATTAAGTGCCATTCTTGTGAACAGATTTCTGTAGGACAGATGAGACAGTATTTAAAATCTAAGATTATACAACATAAATATGATTGTAACTTCATAAACGTCGACAATAATAGTTGTACAGCATTAAGTTAACACCACATTGAGACTCGGACACAAGTTCAATTTCAATGATCGCAAGATATTAGATTCTGAACCTAATTACAAGAAGCGTCTTCTGTCTTAAATGATGCATATCCAAAAATGTAAGAATATCACTGTTAATAACAGATTACACTTAGAAGATTTGAGCAGAATATTTTACAATCTTATTAATTTGATAAGAAAAAGTCATAAGTTTATAATAATTTAAGATTACACGCTAACATAAAATCCAGAATCGGTTAAGAAGATTACAGCTTCCTTCCGACAAACGTACACATCTATAGAACTAAAACATCAAACAGGTTCACCGAAACGAGTAAGCGGGGGACTTTTGCCTGTCTAAGCTTTGTGTTAAAGCCTCCAACAAGCGGTGCGCTTTCATGTTCTCACAGGTGCAGTGTCATGTATGTTAAGATTCACGATTTACGTTTTTTTTACGAGGGCGAGTTTCTCTACTAAAAAAAAGCAACGGTTTTTAACGCTTTTCTTCTGTCATTAGAGAGTTGTTTTACAACGCATTTCCACCCATCACATTTTTCAACAAGTCGCGACGACTTCACCCTCTGTACTTTCAACTGCTCTCCGATTGGATTTAGATTAACGTATATTTGTATGAGGTGTTTTCTGTGCGATACTTTGAGATTTTGACCGCATCAAGCTCCTATTACTACCGCTGATGCGACCCACCACCGTTGGTGGGAAGTATAACCTGCCAAAAATTTTGTAGCAGAGGCTTTTTTTCAAACTCCTCATTTTTTGCGGCAGACGCGTCGAATGCCATCGACTTAGGCAACACGTCACGATCCATCAGAGGCAGCTTACTTTCTCATAAAATTCACATAAAAGGAGCCATCCAGGTCAGGTATCCTGAGACGCAATTTTTGAGTTGTTGTCTTTGGATGTGCTGCGAGAACCCATTCGCGCCCGTCCGAAGCTTTAATTCTGATATAAAACCTAGTCAACTTCTTTTAGTCAGCGAGCACTATCACAGCCATCAATTGGTCGCATCTTAAAGCGCTATATATAATAAATTTTAAACTATTCAATCAACATATTAAATCTACGAATAAAAAAATTTGTAAATTAAAATTCTACAAAGTAAAATTCAACTTAGGTGGCGAAAAATTTAAAATCTTGGTTGCAACATCTCTTCGGCTTAACTCTTTTATCTGCTTTGTAGAACTACCAGATGATGAAAGAGTTCGAAGGTATGCAGACTATTTAGTGGACAAGCCACTTTTCCACCACAAGTATGGGCAAAAAAAACGGCTTCTCTAACAAAAATGACGAATGCATGCGAAGCGTTTCATTCAAAGTTTGGTAGATAGTGGAAATCGCTCCATCCCAATATTCATGTTTTTATAAAATGTTTAATTGCCATATAAACTGACTCTTATGTAAGCATCAACGCAGTTACCCATAATCACCTATAAAAGATATATAAGGAAAGAGATTATAGAAAGGTAACTTAATAACATCAAAAATTGATCAATTTGAAATGGACGCAATTGATGGGTATAATTTTGTGTAGTGTGTTTCCTATAAATTCAATTTAACTGTATTATAGATAATGCAGTTTAATGATTAATATATCAGTTTTTTTTTTAAATATAGTTTCATTTTGTCCGCAGTTCAGTTAAGGATTAGAAGGTAAGAATTTGCCTGGAAATTTTTGTACGGAATTCGGGTGTTTCATTTGAGGGACCCGTTAATTTGTACGCAATTCGAGTGTCACCATAATTATATATCTTTAATACATAAACTTAGACGACCAGTGGATTGTTAAAAGTACATCTTAATACATAGAGATCAAGTTCGAATATAAGATTGATACGGATCATAAATCCACAATTTTAAATTTCATTATATTTTTATTTGTATAGAACTTCAAATTTACGGAGCTCAGTTGTTCTAGGCTCAATAGAATTACTCGTATATAGAGGCTTTTTCGTTAACATTGTAATCACAGACCTGTTTTATATGGTAGTTGTTTTTAAGTCCTGATGAAGGTATTGAATTAAGATCGAAACGTAGACGAATGTAATCGAAAAATTTACTAAATAAATTCAGCTGACCAAAAATATTTATATGTTACATAATTTAGCAAAACTACTAAAACATGCTTCATAAATCTTCTTAACTTTAAAATTTGTATATGTAGCTACATTAATATGGGCCATAATAATAAATTTTAACAAAAAAACCACTCCCGATACAACCTTATTTCTCATGAATCATTGATACGCCCAGCTTTTGACAAATAGGTTCTCAGACTTCTCGCCACAAATAATCACATCAACGAAACACGTTCGTCGTTTTTTTTTCTGTTTTTTTTTTCTAAAGAAAACGCAAAAAGAATATTAATCGCTATATCGACTCGACCGCAAAGAATCAGTAATTTAATCTATAGAAAAAAATATGACGACTTCATGTACGTATAACAATGACGATCCTTATTCAAAACAATCAAAAATGCTCTTTTGAATTATTCATATGCTACCGTAATATTGAACTGGATCCAAAGATAAGGAACAAAAAAGTGGAAATGAAATAATTTATTAATACGATATTGTTAATATGTTTATAATTAACGGAACGTTGCTACTTTTTACACCACCTATTATACCAAACATATATTACATAATTATCAAAAATATTGATTCAATTTTATGATACATATAATTATAACTATATAATCAATCTTAAGAGCCCGTTGATAAATACTTTAACGTTTTACATCTGTCGAGGAACTCCAAAATTGGAAGGATATTAATCTGTAGGCGATATGCGTTTTCATCTTCCTTCTTCTGTTGATTGTTAACTGGAATGTTGGCCACTGCCGCCCCCCAATCCAGCAATAATAAAACGGGGGTGGAATAAATCAAATAAAGACAAATGTGATAACGTTTGAAGGGATGTACGAGTAGCTAAAACAGAAAGTAGAAAGGCATAATAAAGAGTGGAATGTGCTATCCCTCTACTTCTTTACGGTTCTGAACAATGAAATGACAGACGGAATGACTATATACAACTGTCGTTTTATTTCGAAGGGTTGAATACGAAATGGGAATTATACAGGATGATAATAGTAACTAATATTAAATTAATTGTGTTATAAAGATAAATTATTTAGATGTTATAACCGAAACACTGTCAAGTTGAGTTGATGTTTTATGCAATTTTAAGATTTGCTTTGTGGATACTTATTTTATTCCTATTGCTTCTACTTAGCTATTAAAAACAGTACAAAAAAAGATAAAATTAAAAGGTTTTTATTTTGAAAGTAACTGTACTGATGTTGCTTACATGTTATATATCGTCGGCATCCTAAGAAAATTGTTTAAGTTCATTTTTTATGGAAGTTGACATTTTGGTGCCATTCGATTAAACGTTAAATATTTTATTAATTAGTGGTCTGCGACAAGTCGTTAAATTGCGCTACAAAATAAACAATTGAAAACTGCGCTACTCCGATGTTGTTCAAAATATTGTGAAACTTGCATCAGTCCATGAATCCAGCGTAAGTCATTGATTCCAGTAGAAGAAAACGGGGCGTCTGAGATCACGATCATTGATTCCGGAGAATCCACCACTCGTTACCATTTTCTGTAAAATTATGTATTAAGTGGTGGATACAATAGGTTGTATATGCAACGTACAAGCAGTTCTCGTTTATTGCACCATATGATTCCAAAAGTAGACAACGCAAAACGTTGGACCCCAAATTTATTACGCCACTAATGTTCTCGCGCAATAAACAAGCGATAGTTTGGGCGATCGAAACAGTTTGCGTTGCTCCGAAGTAGCCCTGCGACAACCAGAGAGACACGCCGCAATTTGAGGGATTGTTTGCTCAATTAATAAACGCACCACGGGTGGCTCAACACAAGCCATATCTCAAGGTGGCTCCGATCTGGTTGTCTCTCTCTTCGACCGTCGCACACGCGTTACACTTATGCTATGTATTCCTGTATTGCTGGCAGACTGATAGTTTTGTGCGAGCTTTCCAAAGGAAAGAACAATTTACAAGGAAAAGAAAATTGAGAACAATTCCCAATTAAACTCTAACTTATAAAGGAATTTGAATACAGGTAAAATTTTAACACCTAACAGCCCTTCTAACATAACAATAAAAAAATAAAGGCAAAAAATATTTAAACCACGAGATTTTCCCAGACCTAACCAAAGTGCCTATTCCTATTCCAAAGAGGAAGCAAAATTCTCATTCCGCAAGTGTCCGAAGAAATTCTCGTTGGAAAACTTTCTCAAATATTAATGAGATAACCATAATTTTCTGTCTAATATAAATGTGACCATATAAGTTGGAAATAATGTTTAACCATTCTCCAAAAATCGCAACATGAATCTCTACTAATTAATAAACATTCAAATCCTTTAAATAGTCTGATTAAAACTATCAGATGCGCTCAGATTAATTAAAATTAACCTCTGTCACATATAGAATATGGATGACTTATCCCGCTGGCAAAATAATCTATCACGGCGCATTCTACCTGTCTCTCTCTTCCACCGTAGCACGCATGTTCAACAAATGCTGTGAATTCGAGCATTGTTGCCGGACTGATAGTTTTATGCGTGTTTTACCGTTTTATTCAAGGTTGTTGAGAGGAAACAATAATTTCAATGTTGTAATTTCAACGATTCTCAAAAGAAATCTGAGAACAATTTCCAATTAGATTCTAACTTATGAACAAATTCAAATATGGGTTAAATTTTAACCCGAAATATAATATGAACAGAGAGAAACGAAAACAAGGTTTGTCGTTCATGGGAAGAAAAGAGAATAAATTTGCGGTTTTGAGAAAAGCAAATGTAAGAAAAATGCATTGTTCTTGTAAAAAATTGGAGTCCTGTAAAAAATCAGTCTTTGGAATTCTATAAAATAAGTGACAGAAAGACAAAATATTTTTAAGAAGTTGTGGAATTTTTGTTCAAACCAATCTGGAACCAAACATTAATCTGTGATAATTAACTGAGATTCAAATCATTCAAAAAGTCTGATTGGCACTATCAGATGCACTCAGATTAATTAAAATTAACATATCACATTTAGAATATGGATGACCTATGCCATTGCCAAAATAATCTATTACACCGCAAAAGCTCTCGCGCAATAAATAAGCAATAGTTGTTGCGATCGAAACAGTTCGCGTTGCTCCGAAATACCCCTGCGACAACCTGAGAATTCGAGCGCAATTCGAGCCTCTTGTACCTCTACATCAAAGTAGCTCTGGTCTGGCCTAGTTCAGCAATCGCTGGTTAATAAAGATCTTCGCTGTTCCCCTTCCGACACTAGTTCAGCTGATAGGGGCGAATATAAAACTGATAGAAAGCGAACTCTAATGACTCAAATATGGTAAACACAAGCGCCACCCTTTCGTTCCAAAGGAAGAGCGACAAGATGTTTCAAAAGGGAAAAATCAACCGTCCTCCGACATATATCTCCACCCTTTACTTACGCTACACCCTTGAAAATGGAATAGCACACTTAAACTTCTTCAAAAAAAGAAAACAACAAACACAATAATAGAAATACAATCCACTAAAATTAATAATATCCGAACGGATTGTTGCGTTTGTTTATTACTACTGTTTACCTTTTAATAAACTTGACATACATGTTAATGTTTTATAAATGTTACTTACTGTACTAGATCCTGATATATAGTTTAGAGGAATCAGGTGACCAGCCGAATAAATATTAATTGGGTTCCTTACAATATTTATAAAAAATTGTAATTC
This sequence comes from Adranes taylori, assembly GCA_009867245.2. Lineage (NCBI taxonomy): Eukaryota > Metazoa > Arthropoda > Insecta > Coleoptera > Staphylinidae > Adranes > Adranes taylori. Next base: position 20,235 of record WYDF02068566.1, read on the forward strand.
AAGATAATATGATCTGATAAATTTAGATTTATGCAACAGTCTAAGCGCGAGTCTAAGTGTTGCCATAAACACAACAAACAACAATTATATCAAAAAAAAGATGTCTACCATACATATGTAGTTATCTGAGTGTCTATTGGGCTTAGTTAATTAGCTAATTTCTTATGTTCTCCTATTAGACCCTGAAACCACTAATATTTATAAATTTTAATTGGAAAGAAACAAAAACTAAATGAGCAATTGATCCGGCAAGGTTAATCTTAACGTTAAATGGGCTAAACTTGTTTTATATCTGATTGTGATCTTACACAAAAAAGTTAAATTAAAATAAATAATTTGTTCGGTTGTAGAGATACTTCATGGAAAACCAAATGAACCAACCAGCAATACAGAGTATTTCCACTCTAGGCTTCTCTGCCGTTGAGCTGTCCACTTCCAAAAGAGTTCATACGTAGACTAACACAATACAAAACAAAGTTTGTTTCGTACAACACGCTGGGCCCCGTAGTAAATTCAAAGACCTCGTACCAAGTACCACACGAGAATGTTAAAATCAATAGTCCCTTCCAAGAAAAAGCATTTTCTGGAACAACACAACAAAATTATTTAATTAATCAGACAACGATAATTTTCTATCTAATGTAAATGTGACCGTAACCTCTATATAAGTTGGAATTAATGTTTAAGTATTCTCTAGAAATTGCAAAATTAATCTCTGATTATTAACTGAGATCAAATCATTTAAAGAGTCTGATTAAAACTAACAGATGCTCTCAGATTAACTAAAATTAACTTCTGTCACATTTTGAATATGGATTTCTTATCCAAAATAATCTCCCACGGCCCGCTCTATCTGTCTCTCTCTTCCACCTTTGGACGCGCGCTCAACTTATGCTGTGTATTCGTGCACTGTTGCCGGGCTGATAATTTTGTGCGCGCTCTATCTTTCCATTCAATGTTGTCGAGATGAGATAGATAATTTCAGTTTAGTAATTTCAATGATTTACAAAGTAAAGAAATTTAAAAACAATTTCTAATTAAATCCCAATTAAATTCTAACTAACAAACTTTAACTTATGAACGAATCTAAATACGGGTTAAATTTTAAACCGTAATCACTGGGAATATAATATGAAAATAGAAACGAGCACAAGGTTTGTCATTCATGGGAAGAAAAAAGAATAAATTTGCTATTTTGAGAAACACAAAAGTAATAAAAATGCAATGTTCTTGTAAAGAGGTAAAGTAAAACAATCAGTCTTTGGAATTCTATTAAATAAGTGACAAAAAACCAAAATATTTTTAACAAGTTCTGGAATTTTTCTTCGGAGAAAAAGAAAGTTTATACCATTGATGAAACCTACGAGAATCTTCTCTGACCAGGATACAATCGGATAGTTCTATGTAATGAGGTAGTTTTCCCGGCCTAGCGTGGAATACACCTCAGCCAATCCAAGAACAACTAAAAAATGGTGGATTAAAACGGTGCTATTGCTTTAATTCCACTATTACATGTTAAGTAGAATTACACTTTAAAATGTATACAAAATAAAGGAAGCACTTAATATAAATAAGTTTCGCAAAAAGACTAAATTATAATACAAAAAAATATTTAAAAAAAACATACTTAACACTTGATGTAGCTTCCAGGGGTCATTATTCACTGCTCCCGCCTAGTGAAGAATGACCCGAACCAATGCCAAGCGATGGACAGATAGAATATAGAAATTGATTACAGTGGATTTAACGCGGTCCGATCCTTCCACACCAGCATCCTAGACAACTCACGCGTGCATGAACAACATAACCGGTGGCTGTGCAGTAAACTTATCAAGGGCTAAAATCCACGCTAACAGGATTTGCGTACTTAATTACGCTCCACCAAGAGTTGTTCATCTTTCTACCAAATTTCTGATGAGAACTGGTTTCGTCCTAAATGTTCAATAATCAGAGTACTAATTCACCACACTGGTTTTAAACAACAAAAACTATCCACAATATCCGAATAGAATTAATATTTAAAAATCATGATTCAGTTAAAGAATAATTAAGTTTAATCAAAAGCTGATTTGGCTACTCGACACCTTTACATGTTAAAAGTAGATGCTGTTCATTTTTTGAATTTCGTTAGGCCAGACCACACCCAGTCTTACCCAATAAGCAATCTTCCCATCCTATTAGTAACATATTAATCGTAGCAACTCAAAGTTATCCTTTCGCATTCCATCTGTCTAGTTGCCAAATGCAATGTTTCGTCTGAAATTAAGTGCTGAAATTAAGTGCAATTAAGGTCACCAACTAGCAAATCCTTATCAATTATTGTTGAAAATGTTACACTTCAACAATAATGAAACAATTCAATAGGGAGAACGACTGGAAAAAGTCAGCCATTAGTTTAAATTCTACAAAGGAAATTTCAATCTCTATTTTATCCTGGCGAAGTTATCGTGATAGAAAAAACTCTAGTTACTTGGAGGGGGAGCCTAATGTTTGGACAACATGTACCCAACAAAGGACATCGCTCTGGTATAAAACTGTTCAAACTATGCTCCACGCACGGCTACACTTGGGCATTCAAAATATATTCAGGAAAATCTGCTGCAGGAGAAATGGAAGTCGGAATAGCAAAAAATGTGTATCATTAACTAAGTACAGAACTTCACGGTAAAAGGAGAATCTTAGACGTGGACAATTTTCACACTACCTACAATTTAGCCAAATCTTCAATTGATAAAGAGACCCATCTTGTCGGAACAGTCAGAGCAAACAATAAGGTTATTCCTAAAGAAGTCTGTTATGGTACCCCTGCAAAATAAACAAATTCAATTTACTGCAAATAGTGATCAGAACATTAATACACATCTACCATGTAAGAGGTCGCGAAGTAGAGTCACCAGTAGCTACTATAAAACGTAAGTCTAAGAAGGCTGCAGAAAAGCCACTGGGTATTCTGGCATACAGCAAAGGAAAGGTTGGTATAGACTTCTCTGATCAAATGGCTTCCTATGCTACAACCATACGAAAATGTGTCAAGTAGTATAGGAAACTGTGCATGAACTTTTATAAGAACAGCAGTTGTTAATGATTGGGAGTTATACAAACACGCTACTGATAATAAGGTTCAAATCCGAAAATTTCGTGAAGATTTGGCTGGAAATTTACTGAATCAATCAAAACTATCAGCTCTTGAAAAGCAGAAAGTGTCTACAAATAGCTATCAACACTTACTTGATTGATAGATTTGGCGAAAGCGGAAGGAAAATTAGAAGAAAATACAGCAGTTGCTACTCAAGTGTAGAATCATCGGCTGGGCGTGAGATAGAGAGAAAACGGGCTACAATGGTATATATTTACTGTCCCGGAAAACCACAGATTTGTTTAGAACATTTTAATGAGAAGCACTAGTTTATATACATTTATTATTACACTTAATCGGAGAATAAACATTAATTTTATTTTTATCATTGTCTAAAGTGATTGGTTGAATACTGTTCGTTAATCCAGTTATACCTAAGCTCTACACAAAAGTCACGCTTCGTGATTCCTATTTAAATTATATTGCACCGCAACTTATGAATAAATGACATGGCCTAGCACATATCGTTGTCTGTCATTCAAATATAAATGACGCGTCACAAACAAAAATCATACTGTCATTCATATATAAATGACATGTCAATCAATGTATTAAACATATTGTCACGGCTGAGTTTCGCTACTTATCAGTGACCTAACTAACCCGACCTCCAAAAGAATATCTTTAACAGGGAACACTGATGGTAGAAATATGAAATATCTTCTACTCTCCGGCTTCTAAGTTATTTCAAACATCTCGACTGCTTTGATTAACAACTGTCTGGAAATTATCTCAGCATTTAGTGTTATTTAAATAGTTCACTCTGAGTTATCTTTGAGTTAAAACTGTTCTTAGACTCTATACAGACTGACTCCTAAATAATTACAATAATTTATAATTTTACTAATTAACATCTCACGTTGCAAACAGGCAAAGATTTTGGCTCCTTCGCGTTTGGAAAAATATTACGGATTCACTATTAAATAATTTTTAATGATTTATATTTCGCGTCTAAGACCAGCACAGATTTTGGCTGCTATATATTCGGAAAATATTATAATGATTTGGTACGTTGTTGATCTTTGCTTATATAAGCCCGATTTGGCCATGTTTTCCGCCAGTCAAGAGTGTATCAACAAATCTCTCTAAATCTGAACTCAATTTTAATAAACCAATTAGGAAACGTGTGAAAAGCTTTCCCATAAAATATTTGACGTAAATTAAAAATTAAAAATATTTCTTTGTTTGCAAAAGAATAATCACTCATATATTTCCTATTCGCGAGTGAGATTGTGAACTTGGCCAATCAGCGGCCTTCTGCCCTTAAAGACGTAATTACAATTTACCCCAAAATGACCTCTTCCTCATCGGTGAAATCACGTATTTCTCATAATCGTATATCACAATCCCAAATTATCTGTAATCCTAAATTTAAATATGCATGGATACAAGAATTGAATCATTGCTCAATTATTAAATAATGTATTTGGTCATTATTGAAGCATAATTGAATCATTAGGATTCA
>WYDF02068567.1:0-11519 GCA_009867245.2 Adranes taylori
GATGGAAGTTCAAAATATTGGCATTGGATTAGTTAGTACATTCACTTTATGCAAGAACGTCCAATTAAATGTCAATGTATTAATATCAAATTAATTTTATGACGTAATAATGGTAGTTAAATAAACAAAACAATCGGCCAAGCGGTTTATATAAAATTCATAATAATTAACAAAAGCGGTGCGTATAAAGCAATACGAAAGTACGGTGATAAAATAGTAAAACAGTACCAATGCGGAAAGCATATAAGAAACAGTTAATGAAACAACTGGAAGGCGGGGGTAAATCTCAATGCACAATATGTATAACGGACCAGGCAGGAACCTTATGAGATCGCTGTCAGTTACAATAGCAATTTATAGAAAATCTGTCCAAACCATCTACCATTTAAATTCTCGTTTGATTGGTTTCAAGGATAAGTACTGCTTCAAACAAAATTTCCCCTTGAATTTGGCATTGCTTCATCGATAGCTCGGAACTGGTTGTTGGAACGGTATTTCAGAAAAGTATGCTATAGATACGACAAAACTGCATCAAAGGAATGAGTTTTGATATAATTATCGGCCTTTTCATGTGAGTCCATATAATTTTGAATAAAGCAACATAAATCTATCTCTGGATATAGCAGATTTTAGTGTTTCATTTCCGAGAGACTTATGTGTGAACCAATGACACTGCATATTAGGTAGTCTCATCATTAGTAATACGATTATTACAATAGCTATTTCGCAGGAATGGTTAGTTATAATTTGTTTTATTTTTGTTTGTGTTGTACAAGTTACAAGTCTCAAATTCGTGCATTGTGCAATATAAATGAGCAGGCTTTTGGGAAAATTTTTTAGGAAAACATCTACTACCTTGAACAGCTGATTTGGATTTATTGTAGTAGTAGCCAATATTTTCTAATTGCTCAGTGACCATTTGGGATGAAAATTAGCATTGTATAAATACCACTCAATATTTTCCTAGCAACTGTTACGTCTTTCATTCAAAGAACCATCTGGGTCTTCAACAGCAATTTTAGTTTCCTCTACATTATCTTCTATATCGTAGTTGCTAGTATCGGAGCATATATGCTCAGCTGGCTCCCTTAATTCCACCCCAGTTAGGTTTCTCTTCTCGTTGAATTGCAAAATAGTCATTACTAAAAGGCTGCATATATCCCACTAAAATTTTCCGGGTGGACACATGCGACCCGTAAGCAGGTGGAGAGCATTTTTTCAGTTAAGTGGCTTAAAAAACTTGTACCATTTTGCTAACATACTCAAGTATCTTACCTGTTCATCTTAAAAGCACAATTGAACAATTAAAAGCACAAAACTTGAAAAACACGTGGGAGCTCAAGTTTGTTGCGACAAGTTTGACTGGTAGTGACAAGTTTGTATGAATAATATCATCAATTACGTCACAATGAAAAGACTGAACTACGAGTGGAACATTTAGGAACACTGTAACGTGTAAATTAGGGATGCAACATGCAAATTGTGGTGGTTCCTAGAAAGCTCTACTAGTTGCAAAAAAACCCAACTCTTAACGCGATCAAGGATTCTAAAACACATTTACTTAAATGATGCTAGAGCTATGCGAGAGAAACTAGTCAAAGTTTTAGCATATGGGCGTAATAAATAACTTTATGGAGCTTCAGAACAATCACTGCACTCAGGAGTTGTTAAATGTGAAATCTCTTGACTATTTGAAACTGTGGTCAGCGTTAAAGAGCCAAGATTTATTTCACGTGTACAAAGTCACACGAAAAAAATAAGACTCATTAAAGAAATCGAACAATCAATCAGCTTTAAAATTTTATTACCTATCCGCAAATTATTAATACAATATTACAATTGGTTTAGTTATACTTATAAGCCAATTGTAATATTGTATTAATTCAACACTCATTAAAGATTGATAAAAAATCGTTGATCTATGCTATACAAAACGAGTAGTTACATTTAAATAATCTTCTTGCAACGATATCTGAGTTATTTACAGCAGCTGGTATCAACAGTTAACGCAGAGTACAATGATCGTAAGATGGCGTCATTAAATAAATATCGATTAGGCAACAAACGAATTTAAGTTAAATTTGTCATTCCTAGTTAGTAAACGAATTGAATAATTACTTGCATACTTCTTAAATTAATTATTTTAACACTAACTGATGCAAAGACTTCTCGAGTCAGAATGAAATAATCAAATAATAAATCGACTTACGTTTTTATCACACTAAACTAATTCTATCTTGTCTTGTTTCTAACGACTTAATTTAATACACAAAATAGTTTCTTTCTTTACTTCGAGTTATAATTATAAGTACTTGAGAGTAGAGTAAAGTCGCTATAAAATAATAAGCGACATTAAGAAATGATGTGACTTGGGCTAGTTAGGATTTTGAATTTGAAAAATGCAGCTGGCGGAAACTGGCTTTCCGTGGCCCTATATATCACCCGCCGAAACCTAAAAGAGGCGCTTGCGGCCAAATTTACAAAGGAGTGGTTGCTATGCTTGCCAAGACTGTAGCGGCAATAACTGTGGTTTCTGGGGTTTCTCTAACTGGGGTTTCTCTTACAAATTTGTAACCTATTCTCACTCAAAAAGTCAAGAAGTTTCTTGTAAGTACGTTTACGTCCCACAAGCACAAGTTGATCCGATGGTGTGCGGAGCTTAGCGTTGAATTTAGTCCCAATCTGAGGAGCCGAACGACGATGCTAGACTATCTTGCCCTCAGCGTCTCTCGACGTACGTTGTATGTGGAGAGTAGCGACTGGAGAGCGGTGGACTGTAAACACCTTTCGAATTTATTTTTTTGGCTGGTTAAAATCGGTTGATATTTCGCTTAGCGATTTGATATTTAATTTGAGCGATTAATTAAAACCAGTTTTGTTGACCTTAACTATTTAATTAAAATACTAACACTAAATGAACAAATTGATAAATTAATGAATTGATTAAGAAACGTAATTGTGCACTAATGTCGAACCCTTCTAAAGTAGACAGAGCTCCGAGCGATGGGTTGTCCTTGCGACGATGACGACGTTCTTGAATGTATGTCTAGACAAGGGGTGTCCAAACAGTTTGTCCCTTTGGGCCATATAAAATTTTGCCAAAAAAATATTGGGCCCCATATACAAGTATATTTTTTGGCAATCTTTATTACCATTATTTATAACTGTTATTACAACCGATAAAATCTGGATAATAAAAAAACACCATAATAATTAATAATTGCTATATTTATTGTCAAAAAAAATAGCAAATTGCGTACTTAAATGAAACTTTTTATTAAAAAAATATTAATTAAGTTTTAGCGGGAACTTTGACAGACTTTTTTGAAATCAATCAATCAATGTCGGGTATGATGGAGCTTGTAGCAATTCTTAAAGAATTTTCGTGATGTCCATTGGATAGGCTTGTTCTTAATTTTCCCTTCGTAAATTTCATCCCCGAAAAAAGTTGTTCACAAATATAGGTACTTCCAACAAGCGATGCCCTGAATAAAGCGTGATTATGAAGCAGGGGATATTTAGTTTTTGGAAGATACAATTTGTAAAAATCTAATAAAAGACACGTTCAAATTTCTCTTTAAGTTGGAAATGTTCTGGTAACTGATCTATTTCGATTGAAAAAGGTGTCGCGAATATATAAAATAGTTCTCTATATTTTCTAAAATCTTGAAATCTATTTTCAAATTCATTTATCAATTCTGAAAGCAGTGTAGCATATTTTCAGTTCTTCTGTGGTTTGTGCTTTGCGAGATTTGCGAGTAAAATTTTCGGATTTTTATGTGAAACATAATATTTTTTTAATTTTACTTTGGCCTAAAGGGGAAAGTATTTTGGGCCGCATACGGCCCGCGGGCCACGTGTTGGACACCCCTGGTCTAGACAGAAGTTTTAGTAATTTCTGAAAATATGATGTGTCATAAACAAAACCGTTCTAAAAGCTATATCTATAACAACGTATATTTGAATCTTTTATTTGCAACAACTCTAAAGATTTAGAAGTGGCAACATTACAATGTTTACATAACTTCTATATCTTTAATGAGTCATGTAACTAAATTAATTTGTATTATTTCTAAAAAAAAAAGAAATGTAATTACACTTAAATTAATTGAAACCGCTGGAATGATACATAAATCGCACAAAAACCAATGAGCAACCATTGAAATAGAAAATCACTATATTTAAAATTTAAAACACTTCCATTTATGAAAATGAATTGTTTTACGTCCACCATTGTTGGAACGACTTGGTTTTGGAAAAAGTTCTTATTAAAAATGTCAAAGTCGCTAAAGGAATTTACAATAGTTATTTAATTTACTGAATAATCTTTAATTTGTAATATAATTTGTTACAGCATTGTTCTTTGCAAAGCAGCATTGTTCATTTGTTACAGCATTGTTCTTTACTTTTAACTGCTTCAGTGCTTTTTTACATTTTATTTTGTTTATTTCTAACATAAAATATGCTTATGCATGTGATGGTCCCTATATTTGCATATGGCGTGAACAGCTTTAATGTCCGCTTTGTCGCGGCCTCTTGACTAACATTTTTCCCGTATTTGCCTTCCGCGCAGACAGCTCCGTTGTCCGGTTTAGCATGGCCTACGCCCCTATATTGACTAATTTCTAAAAGAGTAGTCTGGCATGCGATGCAGGCCAGACTGTAGTGGCTTTATGATTTTGTCTGCTCTCGTGCGGTCTGCTGGCGTTTTTGAGTTAATTTTGCCCTACTACCGCTTTTGAGTTACTTTTTCTTCGTGTCTGCTCTGCGTAAAATTGATGTGGCTGGGCCTTACGCTTCCCCAAGTTTATTCTTTCAACTTTAATAGAAACCGAGATATTTAATGTAGTACAATAGCCGGTTTCAAGTAAATGGACCGCAAACTTTACAAACCAAAAAACATCCTGTATATATTGTTAAATTGTAATTTTAGAAAAAATGTTTCAAATAAAATAGAACGAGCTTTTGATAGTCTATCTAACTATATCGTAAAGTTTATTCAAGTGTCCTATCTTTTACAGTTCCTGAAATATATCGAAAAGTTTGTAAAATTATATATGTGGGATGTTGCGTTCTGTATCACTTGGAGGGATGGCGTTACTTTTATTCGACACATAATATAATATATGCGAGTGAAATTTCAGTCTTCTGATTTTATAACTGAATTCCTTAATAAAATAATGATTTTGAACACCTCCCAAAATTATAATATGCACTCGCCACTGATAACATTTATTCAATTGCAAACGCACAGGCTATACGTTTCACACAACGTAAAAGAATTTCTCCTGTTACTTTGTATATTTGTATCGAAACCCTAGCGAAAAATTGCACAACCCTAAACCAAAAACTCAAATCTCAAACCAAAATATGTAATCCATATCCAAAAAAACAACCCAAAATATTGATTTTCGAGAGGATAATGCAGAGGATAAAGAGGATAATGCAAAGGGGGATTTAAGAATCTATTTTATGTTCGTATATTAAGGTTTGATTTTTGGGTTTTTATAATTTGTATGTGGGAAACGCGGGAATGGAGAAGGATTGTAAGAAAGGGGGGATTAGTAGCAATTTGTGAAATGAAATTTGTAATTTAGTTAAGGTGAGTGAGTTTTAGTTAGTTAGATATAGATAGATATATGAATGTAAATAGTGTTTTTTTTATTATGTGAAAGTAGATTTAAGTGAATTGTAATTTATGTATGCCAATAAAGGTTATTATTATTTAAAAAAATTATTATTATTGATTCTCGGGCCAAACATTACCCAACTCTGAAACAAAAACTCGAATCTCCCCACTCTAATCAAATCCCGATCTCCAAAAACTTGAATCCCTAACCACAAAATCTAATCTCGGTGCTCTAATCAAATCTCGAGCCACGAATTGCCCAACTCGCCCAGGGTATTTAAACAAAATTAATGAAAATTATCAAACAAACTGAAAAAAAAAATTTTTATGGCCCTGGTATACTTTTAAATATAAAACTTTTTATATTATATTAACCAACCCTGGCAGTATTTATTTAATTTGCTTGAATTATTTGTAATGAATTATTTTTGTTTTTAAATCTATATTTTATATTGGGGTGAAGCTTCAATATAATGTACTACAAATGAAAACCAGTCGTCTTTTCTTACATTTAAAATATATGGCATATGACACTGAGTAAATATATACTACTAGATGGACGACAGATTTGAAAAACAAAAACAATTGTCAATCACATGCATTGTATATTACACGTCAATACATAACATAAGTATTATTATTGATTATCTGTTACCGTAGTAACAAATGAACAATGTTTAAAGTTATTAGGCCCTATATATTTAGAACTATAAGAGTTAGGCCCAGCATATGGGTACTATTGTATAGCAAATCCAAGGGCTACCAAAATATAGGATAATATATAGGGTGTTACTAAAAAGTTTGGAAAATAAGTTTATTGCTGAAAATCGATTCAGTACATTCAACTGTCGGTCGAGGCAGAATTGAGGCCCGTGGTCTTATATCAGTTTCCCACGCTACATTTTCCAACTTTCATAGGAACCGATATATTTAGGGTAGTTCAAGGTCAAATTACTCCGGTGCTATGATGTGCGATTTTTTAAACTCGCTCAATCGCTTAAGTATTAAATGAGTTTTCGACGCAAGAAATGAAAAAAAAATCGTTTGAAACTTTTGGAGCAAATGGATCTTAAATTTGAGAAATAGCATCCTGTATAAATGTTAAATTGTAATTGTAGAAAAAAATGTTTCAAATAAAATCGAAGGGTCTTTATCTAGCCAATAGAAAAAAGTTTATTCGAATTTCCTATTTTTTTATAGTTCCTGAGATATTACAAAAACTTTGTTAAACTTCATACGCGGCAAAACCGCTTCCTATAAAATTTGGCTTTTTTGTTCAACGAATAATACAAGGTGCTAAATGCATGCCAAAGTTCAGTCTCCTAGTTTGAATATTAAATGTCTGAAGAAAAAAAATGGCTTCTGTCCGCCACAGTGGATTTATATAAGAAAATGAAAAAAAAACTGTTCTGCGGGCTCATCATCTACACTTGTCTACCAAATTTCATCCAAACGGATCCAATAGAGTAGGAGTTAGTCTGGAACATACATCCGTACACCCGTACGTACATGCATACATACGTACGCACCGGAAAATACGCCTTACTTTTAACATTTTCACCAAGAAAAATTGTTTTTTAAATTTTTTTTGCGATAAATTGTTCCTTATGACTTGTTCTTTGAATTGTGTTTGAAAGGATTGTAGTGATTTGCATACAAGAGACATACTAAGATAAAATAGAAAAAATTCTCATAACATGACATATCTTTCATATACCTATACGTATTACATACGTATATGTTATATGAAAGATAATATATACCTATACATATTACATAACATATACCTATAAAAGACACAACATATTTTGTAATAAATGATTACACCTTCGCAAGAAATTTTCTCATAAGAATGTTGTCAATCATCGATATTCAATTCCCTAATATTTTAGCCTAATTGATTTCGAAAAATAGACATTTTTATGAATAAGTATTAAAGACTAAATATTCGTTTTACACTCAATTCTAAAAAGTTGATACGAAATGGCATCCTTTCCATGTAATATATTATCAAGTGATTTTAGGCATCATAGTGAGCCCTATACATATTATTGAAAAAAGTCAAAATCAGGATTTTGACAGATACTGCTTGTAAAGTAGTGATTGAAATTAATATAATCATTGTGTGTTTGAAAAAATTCGCCCACTCGGGAATCGAACCCGTGTCTTCCGCTTTCCGGTAAGTGCATTACAAAGTACAAGTTAAAAAAAACGTGTACAAGGCTTTGTAGATTCCAAATTGGACTTACAAAAAGAATTTGGAAGAGGTCTTCAACAAGATGTTTAAGTTTGTGTACGAGATCTTGCACAAGACTTTGAGGATGCCAAATTTGGTTTTGAAGATTTTGAATTCTAGAAGGTTCCGGATATGGTTTTGAATAATCTGAAGTTGGTTCACAAGATTCTGAAGATTCTATATTTGAGGATGTTATAGGTTGTGTATAGATGGAACCACCATCGACGTTCCCGCACTTAACTCGCAAGAATGATTACAATTGATATTTAGGTCAATTCATATTTGATTTATACTCATCTGCTTTTTTCTGTTTTCTGCAGTGCATAATGTGATGACCAGAATTTTTTCAATAAGCACAAGATAATTTAGTTGTATTCACATTAGATTTCGATTCTGCTTTATGAAAGTTGGTATATTTTCAGATCTTAGAGATCTAGATTTTTTTAGAAAACATTCAGATTCTAAATGTCCTGATTTATTACAAAAATCGATTTTTAAACTGTTTATTACTATATCTATTCAAATTATCCAAATTTTTGGGTTTATTAGCAAAAGATTTATTATTAGAAGTGTTTGTGTTACTCAGTTGATTTAATTTTTCTTCATCCGCTTCAATTGCCTGTCAAAGTTTCAAAACGCGAAGCTTTAATTATGATATTTAATGGATAATTCAGACCTTCTACGAATGTTTGAAAAGCTTTCTTTTGATTTAAACTAATTATTACCCTAGAAGAATTTTCTCCCACTGGCGCAATACAAGCATCATTTAAGTAATTTTGTAGCTTTTCTACCTTGTTACCAAATGATCGAACGTTTTCATTTGTTTGCTGGTGACAACGGATAAAATCTGATTGAATTTGCGCCCCAGAACGGTTCTATAAACATTGTTCCTGCAAAGCCCTCTTGAGATCTGCCCTATTGTCAAAAGTTTTATATATAGTTATATTATAAACCGGACCAGAGAATTTTGATTAAATAGGATTGAGTAAAAGCGGTTCATCGGCCGCATTTGCCATATCGATATTGACAAGTTCTCAGCAAGATAAAAGTTTGTGACATTCTGATCTGTTACCCTTAAATTTGGGAATAATTTTTAATGCGTCATCCATGTTTAATTTAGGTATTTTATAGGAAAAATCGCACTTTCTGTTATGCTCATTCAGAAAAAAAAAATTTAATATTAATAAAAAACAAAATTATGATAAATTAATAATAATTGCAATAATTTCCTATTTGTTTTCTAAAAAAAAATTTTTTTATATACGTTAAATTTAGCAATAAGTAGACTAAAATAACATCGGTAAATACAATTTCATACTGCATTTAAAAATTCTATGTATTTGAATGATGTGTTGGGAGTATTCTTTTTCTTTTTCTGTAGTATTCTTTTTCAAAGTATTCTTTTTCTGAGTACACTTGAAGATTTCCAAACTCGCCACCAAAACCGCTTGAAGACGATATCGAACTTAATTCAAATAAAACTGGTAAATTATATTCGCCTTTGTGATAAAACCCCTAGTTTATGCGTGCGCATTTTTTGTCTTTGAAAATACCAAAAATGTTGAAGACACCAAATATGTTGTAAAAAGGATTTAAAATGATTTATGTTTAAAAATTCAAGTTAGAAAGATGTTTATCTACTAGAAACTTATGTAATCTTATATACGTTTTATTATCTAAATGCTCTTAGAAAGACTATAATTAATTTTAGTTATGAACTTATCGCTACTAACTATTCCTATTCTCCAAGGAAAAACACTTAAATGAATTTAAAAGAAATATTCCTAAATCACCATAATATTGTAGTTTCAAAATGTTTTTAAATAAAAGATGTTTATATATTACATACTCGCTATTTAACCTAGTAAAATTACCAAAAAAACAAGTTATTAAAACATACGCAATAATTTATATAGAACAACTAATATTATTAAACATTTCTATATCAACGTATTTAATTTAAAAAGTGATTACTTATTCAAAAGGTTTATTTAATATACATATACGAGGAAGTACAATAAATTATGAACTCCACAACAATACCACACATATTTGTTTATAAATTTGCATATCGTAGATTATCCATACGTATGTATAACACATAGAGCATTGTTTGTTTGTTGGAAGTTTAGTAGGTTAAACAACTGACGGAAAATTTTGGAGACTCGGGTTCGATTCGCGAACGGAGTTATTTTTTCAATGATTCAAATGATTATATTAAATTCAATTATTACATTAATTACACCCAGTGACCCATAACTCATGAAAACACCTCATTTATTTATCAGTGCTCATGAAGTTCTAAAACCAGGTCCAGAGCTGTATTGTGCTATCTCATTTTATTTAAGTGTTCTCATTGAAATAAAAATATTTTTGCTCATTGCAACATAAACATGCATTTTTCGACATATATTGAGATTAAACGAAATAAATTGAAAATACGCTGTTTTTATTAATATTGAAAATTTCGTATTTTTTTGTAAATAAAGATAAGAATGCTCTTTTGCATCAAGCTTGCCATGTTCTCTTAAATGTAGATCCATTTGAGTGATAGATTTTACGTTGGTCCAAATTTGTGACCATTTTTATCCACTCTCTTTATTTTTCTAAAACAGGATTTATCAAACCCTATACAGCAATTATTTAATTATCATTTGAAATTAATCCTGAAGCGATGTGTCAATTAGAATTCTGTTTTCTATATCCACCCTTTTTTGCATGTAATTTCCATAAGATAACATTTTGAATTTTCTTTTTGAAAAATCTAGGTATTTGTAAAAATTTAAGCTATTTTGATATTTTTCTTTAAGTAAATACTAATCGTGTGATGAAAACCGTATTTTCCTGGATTTATAGAAAATTGTCAAAAGTCGCTCGCATTTAGTCTTTTAGATTATAATACATAGATAACTGAAAATATACTACCGTGACCTACATTTGACAATTTGTAACGAGATGTTATAAATAGAAATAGTAAACATGATAGATTTTCTCAAACGTAAACACTGTTTAAATTTTATGTAAAACTTTTATTACCTGTTCTGCGCGGTATAAGTTCTTCCGAAGACGAGAGATTTCTCTTCTTTCTTGAGTGGAGCTTTTTATTTTTCTCTAAACGCGAACGCCCTGAGTGGGCGAATCAGAATATCTTTCAAACTTTAATGAAAATCGTTTCCGTAAATGGATATTTTCTGTATTTTTAGTAATTCGATCTTTTCAGTAAAGGAAAATCTTGTTACAGATGCTCTTCTTGATTTTGATAAAACTAATTTAAATATATATAGCTGATCCTTATATTTCAAAAGCACGATGTATATTTTTGAAGCAACTTTATATATTGTCGATTTTAGGTTGATTTTAGAATTTAGATTGCCTAGACAGAATGGTAGTTTCTACTAAATTGATTTAATTTCGCGGTTAGGAAACTAAACCCGCTGTACAATCTGCGGGATCATTAGGAACGTAACACTATATTTTATTATACGATTATTAGGTAGTTATAACGTAGCGAGGTAAACAATCTTCCAATTGATTGCCACAAAATAACGTTCGACTCAACGAGTTGGGAGTTGGGAGTTGTTGTGTTGCGCTCGTCGATATCGGTTGGAATATCGTTGCTCCGTAGTGAAATAAGTAAATTGGCTGAGAAAAATT
>WYDF02068578.1:0-11519 GCA_009867245.2 Adranes taylori
CACAATCAACCAATGAAAGAAGGCGATCATGACCGTTAAATTCACAAGGGTGAAAATCGCAAGGGTGTTCAAATGACCGTTGGAGTTATATATATATATATATATATATATATATATATATATAATCGTGCTAATTCTTGGTGGTCGTAAATACAGATAATAAAATCCTTTTTAAAAATCGCAAACGAAAGTATATATATAAAAGTTTTTAAAAATTGGATGGAAAATATTACAACATAGAAAAAACACCTAGCTAACATAACGAAAACAATGAACCTATTGCACTGAACCAGACTGAATCTATTGCATTAGAATATACGGGGGAGGTTTTTTTTTGTTATCGCGCATTGAAATAGAATTAAATTTATTTGCTTATTTATGTTATAAGACTTGTTAAATGATTATTAAATTATTTATTTAATTAAATTTCTATTGAATTAATTAACCAATATAACAGTTTGTTTATCGCAATACTTCTTCAAAACACGACTAAATAGTCTTGCTGATAATAATGATTCTGTATGGCTTTTACTTGGTCCTAATTATTGTTTGCTTTAGATTTATATTCGTATCTAGTCCATAGGTGGCCTTTTCGTTATGGGTTAATTGGATTTAATTCACACCCATTGTGTTTTAAAATTATTATAAGAAGCATATAGTGAGCGGTATAAGAAATATTTATTTGACTCTTAATAGGAAAATAACTGATTAATTTTGTTATGACAATTTTAAATAATCAATGAGTTTCAACGATATAGTTATTTTATATGCAATAAGCTAAATCTCAAAGAAGTGATATTTTGATGTTTTATGCAAACATTAAGTTATGTTTAATTTGTTTTTCTTTATTGGCGGAGTCATTTCCCTATGCCAAACTTTTATATTGTCTACAGATTTTATTTCATAACAGTTTTTACGGAGTTCGTCCGCGACCACCAGGCGTGGTGGTTCGCGATGTGGTGAACTCCATATTGAATTTCTAGTACCGTTTAATTTTATAAATTGTTAAATCTTAGAGTAATCTTCAACATAATTATTAGTCAATTGTGCAATAAGTATTAAATATACAATTGTACAATAAGGTGACTTTAAACAACTTGAAAGAAAGAAAGGAAAGAAGTCCTTCTCCTGAATGTCCTTTAAAGCCTTGGTGCAAGCCTCTTTGATGTTGTCGACCGTCCCGCAATTTTGACGTTTCATGGAAGAGTTCAAGCGCGGAAATAAGAAGAAGTCTGGGGGAGCCACATCAGAACTGTAGGCAGGTTAGGAAACTGTTGGCACACCTACATTGGCCAGGTAGTTTGTCACAACAATGTCGGGCCGGACGCGCTAAACCCTAGGTTTGAGTCTCTTCACAACTTTCACGTAGAATGTCACGGATGTAGACTACGGTAAGTACTCGTGGTGGGACAAGCGTCCTGATTTCGAAAAACACAATGAGCATGGTCTTGACTTCGATTTGCTTATTCTGGCCTTCTTGGGGCGAGGAGTCGCTGACTTATGCTACTCAGCACTTTGCCTCTTTGTCTCGGAGTCGTACTTGAACTCCTAGGACTCGTTTTATGTGATCACGTTGTTTAATAAGTGGGGGTCTTCTTTATACAGGTCCGAAAGCTCTTGGCAAGTTTCAACTCGATTTTTGATCCTTCATTAACGCTTTGAGCACCAGCTTTGCGCACACTTTTCGCATCTCCAAATTGTTCCTCACAATTGTGTGAACGAGAGTTTTTGGAATATGTAATTTCTCTGCCACTAAACGAAGACTTGAACGACGGTCCAAGTTCAAAACATCGATCACACGAGTCACTTTATTGTCGGTACTGGTCCCTAATGGCCGTACAGTGCGGGGTTCTTCGCTTACCTCCTCACAGCATTCAACAAAGGCCTTGTGCCACTGATAGACTTGTCTACTCGAACGACAATTATTGCCAAAAGCCGTATTAATGATTGTAACACTTCCGCTGCGGTCTTGATTGAAGTTTAACGCAAAACTTGATCGCTATCCGTTGTTCTACTGAACACTGTATTTCATATTACAGGGGATGACTGAAACAAGCCCGAAAAATCCTGTCCGAAATCTCCAGTTTCTCGGAGGTTATTACCTGCACGTGGCTCCTTCTATGACATCCCCCTCTACTTATCTCCACCCTCTAGAGCGCGCTGCGACGTATCGTTGCTTCCAGAAAAAATCATTGACATTACTTTCCGGACAAACCCTGTATAACTCATTTTTCTTATATTGCTTTTATGCTAATTATTCTGCTATTGCATGATGTTGCGTAGATATGCTGATTTTTTTTCTATTTTATTTATAATCGCCAACATTATCGATTTAATTCTGATCACTACGAAATCTCATAAAGAACATGCTAATTTAAAATTTTCAAATTACGTAATACTTGGCTTGAATATTACTATGTTCATCCATCTCTTTGAGAACATTGTTTCAATATCAGATAAATTGGACGTAAATAATTTTCCGGAAAATGTGTAACACGATACTTTAGATATCTGTACGAATAATCTTGCGAAAATAGAACATACGTACATATATGTGTATGTATGTTTGATGTTTTCAGCAATATTGGCGAAAACGATATTAAAGGTATTTTTTTTCTCTGTTTTGTAATAGAAATTTTGCTTTTAACAATTTTCTGTTATTAAAAAGCAAAACTCCTATAGTCGAATTTAAATAGTTATCCATTATAAATGCTGTTTCTTACGAAATATAAATATTATGCAAATATAAATTGAGATTGCAATTTGCTGTAAGCGTTGGTTGCCTATGTTCGCGCTTTCGTAATATGTAACTCACGAAAAAGAGGTTGAAGCAAAACATACTTGAATAACTAATGTATAAAATTGTTGTAGACAGGTGACCAAAAATTGTGACACGTGACCAGGAGACAGGTGACCAACAATTTTTGGTCACATGTCTACAACAATTTTATACATTAGATATTACGGGGCCAATACAACGATATTCAAAAAAGTAATACTTGAATAATATCTCCAAATTTTGTTTAACAAAAAATTTTGATACATGTAACTCAATATACTTTATACAGATTACGTACAAAAACATCCGCATAGTTTTATGAGGAATAAAGTGCTATGGAGGAAAATTATAGGAAGCTCGAAAGTACTATTTGAAACCATTTCTATCCCACGATGGATTTCATCAAGCAATTTCTAGGTATGAGATCAAATCCCATGAATTAGTGAAGTCGAGATAATTTTTCAAGGAAAGATGGGGAAACACCTTATTTTTGACCGTTTCGTTTTATTATTTCACTCGAGACTGTTTACTTTTAATTTTTGGAGCCATTTCTTTCATTAAAATTGTGATGATTAAAAGACGAAAATAGTTCAGGAATTTGTTCCAAAAGTTCAGGTATATTGTTCAAGCAGTAATTAATTCGATGAACTAAATCAGAGTTTCCCAACCTTTTTTGGGTTGAGCCTCCCCGGGTTATAATTATATATTTTCTTGCCTTTTTAGACTGTGCTACAGAAAGCAGAGGGCATTGATGACGGCTACCACACCTATGCCAGAAAGTGTCCATCTACCCTACCTTACTTTTTGAGCCAATTGGGTGTTTCATGCAGTCAATAAGTAGTTTTCGAAATGAGTAAATTATTTAATTAATACTAAATAATTATTTACGGTTTAAAGTAATACATACATTATTCTAAATTAATAAACTTCTTAAATTTTGGCAGATAAATATTGTATTTCTATTTAGTGTACTGTAATTGTATTTTATATGGTAAATCTTGAATGATAATATTGTTTCACTTTCAATAATTCTGTTTAAATTAAATTTTCATCTTAATTCTTATAGTTATTTTATGTTTAAAACGTTGTGATTAACTTCAAGTTATAAATAAATATAAATAATTTTCAAATTATTAGTCGACAAACTTCTAATTATTTTATGTAAACATTTTGTTTGTAAACATGTTACGTATTAGACTAGTGAATAAACATATATGTAGCATCATCTATATGCATTATTTTCATGAGCTAGGAGGATCGTTTAGGGATCTAGCATCAGCACTGGTAAATATCTCCTCGAAAATTGCTTACACCCAGTTTATTTGATATTAAAACAATTTCTCTCTATGGGATGATGTTGCACATTTATACGATCGTATTCTATTTAATTTTAGAATTCGTTGTATTGTAATGCATTTAATCCAATATTCATTTTATCTTTTATATCGTATAGTTCAGTAATAAAAATATATAAATCGTTCACATGGAAATTAGAATATTAAATAAATGATTTTCATTTACACAAGCATTAATTTGTTTATATAATATTCGCTAAACTGGGATATTTTAGTAAGTATTTAAATAATGCACAATTTTGTAGCAATGACAAATGTTATACAATCTAAATTCTCCAGATTTCATTGTACAAATCATAAATAGTTAAGTTTTTAAAGAAACTAAGCTTAAATTAATAAATTCAACATTGAAAGACAATGATCGTATCAAATTCAAAAGATTCTACTGTACAGGTTCAAAATAGGCAAATTATTAGAAACAAGAACGCTCCACAGTTAGATAGTAATAAATAAATCAAGTTCTACCACAATTATATCTAATAAGCTATGAAATCACGTATTCTGTTGGAGAAGGGATTCATAATTGTCATTTTCATAATGTCATTTCAAAGATCGTTATGAATCGTCTGGTTAGTTATTCACGAGTCCCTCCAGGTAGGTTCATTCACACTCAGCGACTAAATATAGATAGCTACTTTCAAAAATGTTTCAACCCAGTTAGATTCATTTCAATGCATATATAAAAAATGTATAGAGTCTATAAATAGAACGTGATACATCATCAGAAACTGGGACCTGGGCTTTTCCGCCATATATCATACAAGGCCTTCGGTCAGGCTCGGTCGCCAGACCGCTGATCGAACTCGTTGCAAGGCAAGAGTTCTAGATCTTTCGAGAACCTTCCAGAATTCAAAACAGGACGGGACTAGACAGTTCACTAGTTAGGGAACATGCACTGTGTTTCGCTGTCGAGGGAAGTCGAACTTTTTCTTTACGAAGAGATATAAGACTGAACGAACGTCCATCGGTCTTGGCTATTATTTTTCCAGTTTTTAATTAGTTCTTGTCCGTCATGTTCGCGTATTAATTTTGTCGCTTGACATTAGAGACAGTTATGTGAGAAACATGTAAATCTATTCATTCTTATTACTATTCAGACTAGAGAAATATTTCGCTCAGTAAGAAATTATTATGCAAGTAAATATTAAATTCTTTTAAAGAATAGAAATAACAATGTTAATTTAGATTTGATTACTGCACAATAGATATTTATTTGTGATGAAATGATTGCAAATAAATGTGCTATACTTATAATACTTTTTATGTAGAAACAAACCGATTAGAATAAATGCAGGCATCATTGTTAGTACAATAAATCATTAAACGTACCTATTCATTTTTTTCTTGGCACATTTTCTGAAGAATAGAGTTGTGACATGTACTATATTTTATTTATTAGAATTTGATAAACTAAATTATTCATTTCACGCATGTCCTAGTAATCTGTTGATTACTAATAGAATTTTTAAACTGATTGCTAGTTTAATTTCTTTTATTGTTTAGTTATATTGTGTTATCATTTAATTAAAAGCCCTAGGCCGCAATTGTTTATTTGAAGCTGCTTCACACTCTTAAACAAACAAGGATCTACAAATAAATAATAAATTTGAGATGTAGCGTATGAATTTAAATTACTCCACAGATAAATAATTAAGTGTCGTTTTATTTCTTCATAGCTGCGCCCAGTTTTATTTCTTCATAGCCTTCTTCGATCATTTCTAATAATTTGTGGTCCCTTAAAGAATTGGGAGATTTTACAACTTTAACTGTTTGTAGAAACTAGCCTAATTATATGTCGCACTATTTTCAACGCGACAATATCATATCTTTTTTAATGCACAAGAATATCATTCTATTACGACCTCAATGATATGTTAATTCTAAGAGCGTATCCGATAATGTCACGACAAAATAAATTGAGGTGAATTAATACAGCGAATTCCTCATTGTCTAAGGAAACTTATTGAACGAAATGAACATTGTCTTAGCCCGTAACAGACACTAATGCATCGTTAAATATATTTTTGTTTCTAATATCTTAATTTTTTGATAATATACGAGGGCTGTTTGACTTTTCAATGAGAGACTTGTTTTGGTGTAACAAATATATTTAATTTTTCTCTAGCAAGTAGTTTATTCTTGGAGGTCTGTGGACATGGACGTTCTTCTTTGCAATGACATGGACGTTATCAATCATATTTGAATCAGTAAAAGTTTTTGAAGGCCCAGGACGTTGCGCATTATCTGTAGTCATACGACCACTCCTGAAGACTGCAAACCACTTGCAAATCAGTCCATGCGAAGGAGAAGATTCACGCTAATACTTACGTAACTTTTCTTTAGTTTCTTTAATATTCTTTCGACGTAAAAAAATAATGTTTTATTAAAACAAGAAATTCCTTTTTATCCATTTTAAATCAAAAATTGATAAATTGTATACTTTTAACGACTATCAAACGTAAACTAATTTATGGCTGGTTTACATAGTGCGAGCTAGCGGGCGAGTTCGCGTAGAAAGTAGTTGCAGGACATCATTGTGTAAACGTATCATGCGAGTTACTGTCAATGCAAGTAGGACAGCATCTGACGTACGAGCTACTGCAAAATTTTTTGTTAACACTCTCTACTCTCCTTCCACCACATCAAGCAATAGAGCATGCCCAAGACAGTCAGAGATTTTAGAAATGCATTCTTACAACATATTGCAAAAGAAATGAATATGGAAAAGGTGACAGATGTGACAAAAAAAATTAAAAATTTACGTTTGACGTATAACCAAGAAAGAAATTGTGTCTGCAACAGATTGTATCATTACGTTATATTTTTAGACCAATTAAATTCAAAAGAAAATCGAATTGATTAGGAGGGCAATCTCATTACTGCTTTACATTCCATGGGATCTTAGTGATATATCTTTTTTATGATGGTACTTGTCGCTCTACATATTTTTTAACCAACTTCTAATCCAAACGCTTGTTTTCCATTTGTTTTCATCAGCTTTTTCCATTTCAGCACATATAGTCGAAGATTTTATCGCTGTCATATACTAAACAGTTTCGATGGTTCGAAGATGAAAATAATGTTGAAGGTACCGTTTTCTTCTGTTCTTCTCATTTGGTGTCACATCAGCATGTAGCATTTTCAGCGCTCGTGTAAATAGTCGAGTGAAGGCAGCAAAGTCCAAGCGAGAAGGCTTACCAGTAACTGTCTACTCGCAAGGAAAGCTACTAGCACTGTGAAAATAGGCCTTGAGAGATTTTTACGACATTTTGATAGTAGGCTCCTAAAAGATGTCTGAAGTAGGAATATAGTCATCATCGCGACAATGGTGCCAGCTTTTGAAAAGTCACTCTGCCGTCAAACAGGCCTCGTCTATTCCGGATATCTTTCTAGATGGACTACATATACTTCTGACATCCAGACTAAGAAAGTTGGGGTATGACTGTAGTAAAAGCACGACTAAATTTTTATTTACCTCAATCCTAATTTCATACAAATATTTGCTTATATTTTCTAACAAAAGTAAACAAAAGTTATAAATATTTTACATAATCAAATTCAAATACAGTAAATTAACTTATTTTATAAAAGTAAACAATTCTATTGTTCTCAATGAATGTGAGTAATCTATGAAAATCTGTAATTTCGTAATAGATTCTATTCATAATTATCGAATTAATGTTCACATCGCTTATCAAACTTTCCATTGCAAAACCTAGCGGAAATAGCAACTGGCTTTTATTGCTGAAAATTAGAGCAAGCAAGTTTGCTTGCAATGCAACAGCTCAAATCACATACGAATAAAAAATGATACATAAATTTCACTTTATAGATTATATGTAATAAACCATAAATTTTGAGATGCTTTTCTTTGCCGATCCTTCTTCATAATAATGTTATTATAAACTTTAGTATCTGGAATTGAAATATCTTACTTTTCGGTTCCGTGTGCAGACCAAGTCAGCATATTTTTATCCATACTGTTCTTCAATTTTATATTAGCTCTGTTATATAATATAAAATAGAACATAGAAATTTTGCAATTGAGAGATATCTGACAGACATAAAATAATAACTTATATTTTAGACATTATAAAAAAAATTTAAAGTTCGTCTCTTGATAGCAGATATAAATAATTTTGCAGTTAACAATCCATTGTTCAGTAATTAAGATATATCAAATTTTTAAATACAGTAGACTCGCTATTATCCGATTCCCGGTAAACCGTGTCTCTGGGTTAACGTAGCTAGAAATCGGAAGATAAAAAATAAAAATGAAGCTCTAATAGCGGAACAATGACTGTGCGAAGCGATGTTTATTCGTCTTACAAGCAATGTCGAGCTTTAGATGTCTCTACTGGCTGTTGCAAGGTCAAACCATCACGCCAGTTCAATCCTAGCACTGACTGCAAGCGACGAATGGGTGGACAGGTCGAAGAAGAAATATGGCTTAAGGCAACTGAGCATTAGTGGGCACAAACTGTCAGCTGACTCATCCGAACTTTCGGAATTTCAGTCTAAAATGGAAAAAATAATTTTTAAGGAAGGAAGGAACCTCAGAACAAATTTTCAACTCAGTCGAAACTGGTTTTAACTTTCGAATGCTACCTTCAAAAACCCTAGCAGCAAAATCCGAAAAACTGCTCCTGGATTAAAAAAAAAGTAAAGATAGAGTTACAATTCTGGCTGCCTGCAATGCTTCTGTTCTTTGAAACTAAAGCATCTGCTGATCGGAAAGTCTAAACACCAAACAGCCATTAACAATATCAAAGTCAACTGTATGCCAACAATGTACTGCAACCAAAGAACTGCTTGGATGGATAACACGGTTTTTAGTGACTGGTTTGTTAAAGAATTTCTTCCTGTCACTGAAGCTTTTTTGAAAAAAAAGAAACTCCCCAAGAAAGCGATTTTATTATTAGACAATGCGCCATCTCATCCAGATACCAATGAGCTGTGCAGTGGTGATATTAAACCTATATTACTCCCCCCCCCCCCTGATATGACATCGCTTATACAACTTCTAGATTAAGAGCAAGAAATGATCGGCAAAGGATTCTACAGATGTTAATTCTAAAATTAGACGATGGATTGACTGTTAAGGAAGCTCTAAAGCGAATTACATTAAAAGATGTAGCATACTGGATTGCTTCAGCGTAGGACGATGTGAAAACTATCACCATTCAAAAGTCATGGAAATATTTATTTGGATTGGAAGGACCCCTAAAATAGAATCAAAACAGGAGAATGTGAGCGAATTCGTTCAACTAGCCAATGAGCTACCTGTTGACAATCAAATGAACAGCGAACACATACGTGATTCGTGCAATGTAGGTGTCCAGATGAAGATTACCGATGAGGAAATTATCGATATGGTAAACAGTGCTACAGATAGTGAAGAAGACGACGGTACTCCAAAAATATCACATTCCGATTTCAGCGTTGGCGTAACATTGCATCATCTAAGAGAAACAATTAAAGACTTTCTATTTGCTTTGAGGTCTGTAATTTATGTTTTTTGATACAGTAAACCAATTTTGTACATTTTCACGAGTTTTTACTTACCCGCCATATTATCGGTCCCAATTACCTCGGAGATATGTAGATTTTATAACTTTCTATATTCAAAACTGTACTATTTTATAATTAATAAATTTTAACATGGCTCTTTTATCAAATCTACTGAATGTTTTGGTGTCAATAAACTTTCTTAGTGTAATTCCTATAAAATCCACCATATTATGTTACATGTAAATTGTGAAGTACCATTATGGCCGATTTATGTCAGAACTGTCGTGTGTGAAACGACTACCAATATTTCGTGTAATTATCTTCAATAGGTGTATTTATTTTACAATGGGACGAGTCTGATCCGGGGGCGTGTGCTGTGCTGAACGGGACTCGCCATACCGCCATATTGACGCCACGTCCCATCTAACTTAAACTAAGACCACTTGTAGATCACGGCGAGGCCTTATAGTCTTTGTTTTGTTTTGGAGTATTGAGTAGTGCTCTTAGCTGTTGTGTGGTACAGTTTAATCGGCTAATCGACAAAATTCAGTGTAATCGGCTTTATAAAGCCCACTTCTCACTTCCACAAGATGAAGTACAGTTGAAGTGCAGTAACGAGGGCTTACTTCTACAAGATGCAGTAAAGTTAAATTACGCATCACTTCATCTATTAACTAACTTGTATATAACGAACACTATTGTACGACTGACTAGCATACGTTGGCCGCCAGTAGCTGACCGTTATAGCATACATAAAAAGCCGTAACAGGCCCAGTGTCACTCCGCCATGTATCGAACACGTCACGTTCTAACATAAGTCGGCATTTAATTTCTAAGTTGCTTAATGTAATAATCATTAAAGAAAGTTTTAAAAACTTGAACGAGGATATAAAAAGTGCTTTAATTAGGGAATTTGAAGGGCTTCATTTAGATACGGGAGTTGAAATAGAAGTTAAGGAACAGAAAGCAAAGAGAAGATGAAGTCTTTAAATAATATTTTTACGCGATATTACAATTATGTAATGATCCGTATGAGAATAGGCCTGTGGAGGAATTAATATCAGAGAATTAAAATCTGTAGTAAACGTGGATGAAGGCAACCAGCGTTTGAGATTATTTTAATAGTATTGTATATTTATCCTAATACTTTTTAACATGCAGATTCCTTCTTTTTTGTATAGCGATGAAGATCGTGCTTAAATATTATGTTGAAATGTTTCGGATTTGCTATGTAGTGTTACATCTGTATGTAGATTAGGTATGCAGGTTGCATTTTAAAGAATAAAGTGTTTACTTGATTTGCAAAACAAAAACGTACAACAGATAGAAATAAATGAATTCTAAATTTGAAAAGAGCGCAAAAAGTTACTTATAAACATCTTAAATTACATGAGTGCACAAATAAATAAAGGCCGATTGATGTTAGAACGTGATGTGTGCAATACGAACCTGTCACGGCTTTTATATTTATGCTATACCGGGCCAGCTACTGGTGGGCCGACGTGTGTTATTGCTTAGTTGTGCAAAAGTGTTCATTATATGCTAAGTTGTTAGAAATACGATAATTCATATGATAATTCATATGATAATTCATATGATAATTCATATGATAATTCATATGATAATTCATGAAGTGATGAGGAATTTAACTTTAGGTGAATTAGCATCAATCGCTGTAGCTTTAGGCGAAGAAGAAGGCGCAAAAAGAAAATGGGAAAATGGACTATACACCCAACATGGTCTAAGAGAGAAATACATGGAGAATTTGTCACTCTTTACAAAGAAGTGATTGACAACGAAGTGAAATTTTACGAATATTTTCGAATGAACAGAGATTGTTTTATGGCTTTACCGGAGAAAGTGATCCCATCTAT
>WYDF02068589.1:0-11519 GCA_009867245.2 Adranes taylori
TTGGAGGCAAAGAGAAAGGTGAGGGAAACGTTAGGAAGCGTGAGGAAAGGGTGAAAGGCTTGAGAAGAGTATGTGAGGAAAACAAGGTTTGGACGGGGGAAAGGGAGGAGATGTAAGGCAGAAAAGGAAGAGGCAGATAGGGGTACTATAAATGGGTTGAAGACAGAGGGTGAGATATGGAGATACTTGAGGGTCAGAGGTAGGGTGGGAAAATTGAGAGCTGGTCAGCGGGGCCATATGGTGTGCCAGTAGATGTGTGAAAGTGTCTGAATGTGTGTGGAATAAAAGCGTTAACGAGGAGTTTGAATGCAGTATGGAAAAGGAAAGACAAAGTGCCGGAAGAATGGAAGGAACGTGAAATAATTCCAGTATATAAGAGGGGAAGTGACTGTAATAGGAGGGGAAGTGACTGTAAGGGGTGACTGTAATTAATGGGATATATAGATTGTATGCGAGAGTGGAGAATGGGAAATTGCAGGAGGAGATGGAAGAAAAGGGGGTGTTATCAAATACGTAGACGGGTTTCATAAAGGGTAATAGTACAGCTGACAATATAGTAACGTTAAATTACATGATAAATAAGGAAGTGAGTGAAGGGAGGAGGCTGTACTTCGTGTCTTTTGATTAGAAATCTGCATTTCATGCAGTGGAACGGCCACGACTATGGAGGAGGATGTACGACTATGGAGGAGGATGTAGAATGTATGGCGGGAATAGAATGGAAATTAAAGAGATGATAGACAGGGTGAATAGATATATGAGGAAGAGAGGATTGGTGGTAAATGAGGAAAAGACGAAAGTGATGGTATCCAAGAAAGGAGGGAGAGATTTGAAATGAATGGACGAGAGATTGAGTGTGTGAAAAAGTTTAAGTATTTAAGATATATGATATGTAGAACAGGTAGTGAGAGGGAGCATGTGAAAATGATAGTGAACAAAGCGGGGGTAGCGGCGGAAAGACTGGGTTATGCGTGGAAAGCCAAATTTGGAGAGTTGATAAACATGAGGGTGAGAATTCTGGAGATATGTGTGGAAAGTATTATTATGTATGGGGCGGAGGTTTGGACGGTGAGGGAAAGGGAAGAATTAGAAAGAATGTCAATAACATATTTGAAGAGAATGTTGGGTGTGGCTAAATCGACGCCAAGTGAAATTGTGTTGCAGGAAATGGGTCTGTATAAATGTTGGGTAAGGGGGAAGAAGAAGATGGCTAAATATGAAGGGAAGGTAATGGTAGGAGGAGAGGAAAGAATTGTGAGGAAAGTATACATGTGTGCTATGAAGGATGTAGAGAAGGGGAAAGCAGGGAATAGCTTGGTAAATGACAGGAAGAAAGTGTATGAGAGGTGTGGTTGGTCGATGAGAAAATGATATGAAAGAATGTTGGAGGGTATGAGGTGTGAGTTAGAAGTGGAGAGAATATTAAAGGATGTGGAAATGCAAGAAAAGAGCGGAAAGATAAGAATAAGTCGGTATAACAGAAAGTATAAGGAAATAGAGGCTGTAGGAGCGAGAGCAGAATATTTAGGGTCGGATATTACAGTGAAAAAAAAAGGATAATTGTAAGATTCAGGTGTGGGAGTATGGAAAGGGGGAACAAATTTGGGATGAAAGAGAGTAAAAGATGTAGTAGGGTTTGTGGAGGAATTGAATAGTCATGGGAGCATTGGATGGATGAATGTGTGATGTTTAAATGGTCAGGGGATCAAAGAGAGGAGCGAGGACTTGGAGAGTGTGCATGGGGCAGGAGGGAAAAGGATTGAAGATAATGAAGAAGGTTGAGGAGGAGTTATATAAAAGATGGGAATAGGAAGAACGGATGGAAGGGGAATATAAGTAATAACAACTGAAAGATGGGTAACTTCCACATATCTTTCAGAAGAAAATGTAATATAAGAAAAGTTTCAATGTATTGTTTTGTATTTTGTTTGTTTTGTGTTTAAAGATAATTGTTTTGATTTGTTATGAATTGTATATATTGTAATTTGGGTTATATGAAATGTACTTTGTTTTGAAATGCCAATAAAGCTTACTATTACTATGTATTATGAGCAAAACAGAAAAATTTACCATTGCGTAAAATTGTATGTGAAACTAAGATTGCGAAAAATGAAAGTATTGGTTAAAGATAGTTTTTTTAACACATTTTTCATTATAATTTTTTTATATGAATAGAAGTTCTCATATTTATTGAATTTCGAGACAGTCTTTTGCTACTATATTTTTCCTCTATTCACAGCATTCAAATTTCTTTCAAAGTCGTAAAACCTAGCTGTCAAGGATTAAGCTCTCTTTGTACAAAGATTTGACGAGTATCCACACCGATTACTTATTGTTTAAAATAGATAATCGTATAATTAATAATAAATAATAATTCTTAGGTAAAAATCATTCATCCCATAAAGTATATAGTTGATTCATCTCAAAATCAAAAAATCCCATAAAGTATATAGTTTAATTAACCGGACGACAGCAAGCATGTTACGTTTCGAGACGAACTTAAGTGGAGATGATTGTCGCGAAAATTTTGAAAAGTAAAAAATTAAAATACACAAAAGCCATACGTGTTTTGTAGGACTAGAGAAACAATGGAATTGGAATCGTCATCATCATCATCATCATCGATATTCGACAAATTAGAAAAGCAATCATCCGATCTAAACGAAATAAGTATTGTATCAAAAATATTTCAGTTTTGAACAAACCTCGTCCAATTG
Source organism: Adranes taylori (assembly GCA_009867245.2). Classification (NCBI taxonomy): domain Eukaryota; kingdom Metazoa; phylum Arthropoda; class Insecta; order Coleoptera; family Staphylinidae; genus Adranes; species Adranes taylori. The sequence continues at coordinate 2,718 of WYDF02068589.1, forward strand.
CTAAGGGTACTCCAAAAAAATTACATGGTCGAACACAAATAATTACACCAAAGCTACCTTGGATAAATGTAAAGTAACTGATCGCGATGCAGTACTAATTCTAATTACAGTAGCACAGACTCTTGGTCACGATGTAAACGATTTAGCTACTAACCGGACCTCTATCCGGTCCCAACGTTCACTTGTGCTACTAAAAAAGGGTACTGATGAAAACATCCCTAATGCGAGAAATACATATCTGCCCTGGTCTGGCTTTTTTAAGCTATTTGTTTGCTCTTGTCATCTGTAGGTGCTTTGGAAATTGACTAGCTCATGTAATAATAAATAAATTAAACTTCAAACCCAGAATTAAGGATAATCAAGTATGGCACAAAGAATGAACTGCAACGGAAATGCTACAATTTATGTTGACAGCGTTGAAAAATGATCAACAACCATGAGAAAATACCGAGAATTAATCGAACTAATTAGTTACATTTTTAGGCGATACACCTCCGCGGGACATTTCGTTTCGCTTACCTGGAACTATTCATCACGCTCATTGGATGTCCAAAGCAATTTTGAGTTTTAAAATATTTTAATTTCGGTACAAATATAATATGACAGTAAAAGAAATAAGTGGATTTCGAGTCATTTGCGTATTTCTTGTGACTTTATACGTAAAAGCATTGGCCCAAGTTCCAAATGCGACAATGGTGCCTTCTCATGATTTGCAGTTTTTAAAATAACTTTACGCATACCGTAAAATTGATAAAAATATAAATCGTGTCGCACTACACAAATTTTGCAATCATTTGCGGTATTTGGTACCGATAGCAGCAGCTCTATCATTCTTTTATGAAAACATTACAGTTGAAACAAAGAAACTATTAGTAGAATCTTTGAAAAGCAACTTTAGCACTGACCAGTCAATGAAAGAACTAATAATAAAGGAATGTTCCACAATGTTCTAAATTATAATTTGGAACAATGTTCCAAATTATATGAACTATGGAATTCAGCAATTTATAACAATCGCAACGTTTTTTTGGAAGATTTTCAATATCAACGGATTTTATTAAAAAAGATCCTACTAGGTTGACAAACGAAAGTAGTGTTAGAACTGGTATGGAAATTTCCAAAACACATAAAATCGTCAATGACACAGCAGAACAAGGAATTAAACTTGTGCATGATTATAATCAAGTTTTAATTAGAAATGAGGAGGAAAAACAATTTATTCCATAAATTGTTTCACACGATATACTCTAATTAAATATTTGTGAAATATACTTTTTGTAATAAGAATTTTATTCATTTACTGTTCATATTATTTGTAATGATTACTATTAAATATAAGTGCTAATATACAAATTAAACGAATTTAATGTGCATGAAATTTTTTTAACGAATTTCTATTGTTTTCATAAAAAAATAAATTTTTTTTTAATTCAACTCAATTGAGGCACGCTTTCCCCTTATCCGATTGAGCCGAAACTGGGTACAAAGGTTTTTCTCTCCAAATGGAACAATTTTAGGGGATGTCCCGAAAGAAAATTGATAAGTAATTTTTACTAAGTATAAATAAGGTCCACCCTACCATAGGATGTAACGCTGACTTGCTGGTTGATAATATATAAACCTGAAAAATTTTGCGTACAAAAATATCATCGGAAACTCCAGTTTTTGTGTCAAAAGGACCCAATAAAAAACGAGATCAAGAAGATATTTCTCGACACCATTATAGAGTAGACAATGTTCAGATATGCAAAGCAACCTTGAGTTATCTTCAATTACGTAAACAAGGACCCAATGTTTCATTGGGAAACTAAACAATAATGCTAATATGATAGATCTGCAAGACGGTACTAAACTGACTGGGGCAAATGAAGGGCAAGCGACGCTGAAAAAGTGTGAAAACATATTTCTTTATCACACTAGAAAAAAACATTGCAGAAATAAGTAGTCTACATTTTACAGCGAATTTAAACAAAGAAAAAATATAGAATGCTTCTGAAAAAAAAATCCTGGAACTAACGACTTATGATGATATTTTAAAGAGCAAATTTATTCTGTGTTTTAGATTACCTCGATCTGAGAGCTGTTACTCAAAAATTTCTATAGTAATAAAAAACATGTCTTTTATAACCGTTATTATTGCTTACCCTTCATTTAAAAATAAAATAAACTAAAACGTCTCACCATATAAATGAAATCTACATGTGACGTGTGCTAATAAAACATATCAATATAAAAGCAAACGATATACTTATTATTCCTGGTCTTCAAAACCTGAAGTTGACGGCGGCGGCGTAGGTAGGCGCTGAGGCAAAGGTGAGACTTGCGGTGAAGTTGGTAACTGTGGCGTAGGCGAGTGCTCTGGTGCAGATTGTTGCTGCTGCATAGGTAATCCCTCCGACGCAGGTGGCTCCTGCTGCGACGAAGGTGGCTCTTGCTGCGACGTAGAAGCTGTCGGTGCTGCTTCTGAGAAGAATGGAAAACTATGGCGGATGACATGAGGCACTAGAGTAAAATGCCTGCGAGTTGAAGTACTAGGTTCTTGATCAGGTGGAAGCGGATAGCTCATTCTAATCTGCATACCACACCGTCCGCATGGAAGCAGTCTAGATCCTTGAGGTATAATTGGTGGCCGACTTCCACTGGATGCATCTCCAGAATATTGTACTAACGTGGGAATTCCTTCGCGTACAACGGGTAATGGGTATCTTCTCATCATTGTTGGAATGTCTCGAATTACGCGAAGTGGTGGTGCTCCCATGCGAGGTAAACGACCACGTATAATAAGTGGCGGTGGGAAAGTTGTTGGTCCTGCAGTAGGAACATAAGCATGGCTTTCAGAGGGGCGAGGGGTATTGGATGATCCACTACCTGAAGCTTGAGTTGGACCAAATGGGCTTATCACTGCACGAGGTTGACCTTAAATTAAAATATAAAATAATACGATATATCACATAATCCACTTAAATAGCTATAAATCAATACACCATCAACAGAATACCTATAAATAAATACAATTTTTTTAAATACTCACGAAATTAATATATATTAAACGAATTATTGCAAATTCAATATATGCAAAGAAAAAACGTAATTCAAAATCAAATATGCACATAAAAAACTTGTCAGTGCTAAAAGGACATTTTCAGGGATATATAGTTGATCCCATACCTCTGGCAATCTTTGATAGGACGGTCACTCTTATAATTACAAAAATATTTTTCAAATAAAACACTTTTTATTTAATTTGGGCTTTAATATGAAAAATATGAATTAAAATTCTAATTGGAATCTATATACATAATACTATACTTTTTACATAGGGTTACATAGACTTTTAGACAACGCTCTAATAATAAAGATTTATATTATTATTAGAGCGTTTGCAACAAGAATGGAAATTGACGATAATTGTCTTTCCACTATAAACAAAAGTTTGTAATTTTCCATAAAAAAATTTGCGATGATGCTTCTAACGTTCTAGCTACTTAGATTTGAGAAAATGTGCCATGACTGTTCCAAAAACTTATTTTAGTTTCACAGAAGAATATCGCTAACAACGTTGGTTATTTTAAATGGAACCCCTGTATATTATTACGGAAATCAAAAGAACGTTTACCAGCGATAGTAAATAATATTGAAAGATGAAAGATGAAAGATGAATTAATAGATATGATACATTGCCATTGCAATGGCGCAAGCGGTGGTAACTGTTTACTAGCATTACGTTTGTATGGTCAACGGTTTCCTGCGAGAAGACAAACGAGTGAAAGCACATTTTTGAGTTTAAAAGAACAGTAATGTTTTTTATGAAAAAAAAAAATATATATCAACCAAAATACACTCAAGTGCACAAAAAAAAAACGGCCGCTTTAAAATGTTAAAAAATTTTGATCTAAAATAACATTTTCATTTTTGGCCCGATTTTAATGATTGTTTTAATGATTGACATGTGTATTAATCTAGGTAAAATCATCCTAGATTAATACACATTGTTCCGATTTCCGAATAAGGCTGGATTTATATACATTATACGAGGAAAAATAAAATTATGTTTCTATCATTTAGGTTTAAGGGACCCTGTGGTGAAATACAGCTTTTGGATGTCACTCAGAACTATCCTGCATGCAAGCCCTACACATTGTTCTTTTATTCATTTTGATATCTCAATTCATTTCAAAGTTATGAATTATTGATTAAAATATTCGAACGCTAATTCGTGGAATGCCTCGGAGAATGGAAGCCACGGTCCAAGCCAGAGGGGGCAACACCCGATATTAATTAACAAATTGGTCAATTAAAGAACAGTCAAAGAAAGAAAACGCAATGTTTTAATCAATAATTCATATCAAAATGAATCAAAAAACAAGGTGTAGGGAATGAACCAAGCTTGCATACAGGATAGTTCTGAGTGACTTCCAAAAGCTGTATTTCACCACAGGGTCCCGTAAACCTAGATGATAGAAACATAATATTGTTTTTCCTCGTATAGTGTATATAAATCCAGCCTTATTCGGAAATCTGAATAATGTGTATTAATATAGAATGATTTTACTTCTACTTGTCCAAAAATTAATCAAAATCGGGCACTGATGTTAAGTGTCGATTTATTAAGGCAGTCAAAAGAATAAACCTGTTATCAACATCGGAAGTCTTACGTTTTCGACCACTGTCAGTATTAATGAACAGGCAAAGAAAGAAAACGCAATGTTTTAATCAATAATTCAGAACTTTGAAACGAATCAAGAAATCAAAAGACAATTTGTAGGGAATGAACCAATCTTGCATACAGAAGAGTTCTGAGTGACATCCAAAAGCCGTATTTCACCACAGGCTGTTTTAAGTATAGATGATAGAAACATAATTTTGTTCGTATCGTGTGTATAAATCCAGCCTTTTTCGGAAATCTTAAAGATGTGTATTAATCTGGGATGATTTTACTTCTACTTGTCCTTAACATCATCAAAATCGGTCCAAAAATGAAGTTATTTAAGATCAAAATTTAACATTTTAAAGCGGCCGTTTTTTGTGCACCTGAGTGTATAACGGTTAAAAACTAAACTATCAATAAAGATTTATTACTGGACAAAAAAACAAATTTTGGACCTTAAATATATTTCAATTATATTATTTAAAAAAGTTTATCTTAATTTTAATATTTTTCCATTTACATTTTTTTGCAAATTATCGAAAAAAGCATGACTAATTAGATTAATTAATGGATATCTATACCAGATTTCTGTTAATTATATGATTTCAACATTTCCTAAGGGATGTGAATTAGGATTTGGACTGGGTGAGGAACTAACTGAACTTAGTGTTTCTTCTTCTTTGATTTTAAGTTTACCTTCCTTGTCCTTTTTGTCTCGATGTTTATGTTCATGCTTATGTTTGTGTTTATGTTTATGTTTCTTCTTATCCTTCTTCTTTTTCTTAAGCTGAAAAAGAAGATTGTTTAATAGAAAATGCAGGCCAGTAAAATAACTAACATTTCAACATACGATGGATCATAGAAACTAAGCGCCTAAAAAGCCACCGTCCACCGGGTCGAGCCTCTGTGGTGTCAAAGTTATTCAAGCAATTGAATCACGAAATGATCTATTACGTCAATGAAATTCGTACCCCTCATATATTCTGAAGCACAGTACAAATAATCCCGGCATCCGTGTTGTATTTCAGCAGGATGGGGCCAGTTGTCATACAAGAATAACGAAGGTGACTGCAAGATCATCACATAAATGTTACAACTCGAAATTCCAGTCCAGAATAAATCTCGAGCGAAAATTTGTGAGGCATTATGAAGAAATAGTCGCCAAACAGCTAAAACTCTTGAAGCAGACCAAAAAAATTTAGAACATTGTCATCAAAACAAAACGAAATGAGTTAGTTGCTTCTTTGAATGAGTCTTAAATGCCGTAATTAACGCAGAAGGCGATGGTTATCCTGAGTTAACTTACTGTTAATGATAATTAATTCAAACTTTTCCATTTCGTATGTGATAATTCAAGCCTAAAGACTTCTTAAAGTAATTAAAAAAGGTAAGTAAAAAAGAGTAATTAAAAAATATATTAAAATTTTAGAGGTAAGAATTTCCTTGACGTTTGGTTCAAATAAAAAGATTCAATTTCCTTCTACTTCTAATTCTAAGACTTTCAAAATTAATCTGATTCAATAATATGCAAGAACATAGATGCAAAAAAAGAAGATAAAAATCAGAACTAGGTCGAATGGAACTATAAGACAGCCCAAATGCAATGAAATAACTCGAATTATTCTTTCAATTGTATAAACATCAAAAGGTAATATTGTACACACCAGTGGATTACATAATCGGGAAACAAAATTCCGGAAAAGAATCACAAAATTAAGAATCCATATGAATTCAGACGATAAAAAAAGATGTGGATAAAATTGGGAAAGGTATCACCAGAACAAACAATTAAAATAGATAGAATACTCACTTTTGTTGGATCTGATTTATGTTTGGATGGATCGACTTCCGTTTTAAACATTCCTGGCTCGAAACCAACAGGATCACCTTGACCCATAATTCCAGGCAGCGATACCGAATTATCGGAAAAATACTCCTGTTTGGAAACAATGGTTTCAGCTGGCATTTTAATTTCAGGTGCCTCTGTTACTTCCTAAAATCAGATACATTAAGTTTTAGTACATGCGCTAACAAAAATGTGAAAAATGAAAATGATTCCAGTTAATGTGGTTCATTAAAGTAGCAATTCTACTTTTTAAATTGTGATGTAAAGTTTAATTTCAATAGTAAGATTTTCTATTAGGTATGAAAGATACTTGTTGAAGTATCTTTCATTAAAAAAGGTTGTTTAATAATGGGGTACTATTGGATTTATAACGAGTGCTAATGAGTGATGAAAGTAACAAGTGAGAATGGCGGCTAGAAAACCAAGGTAGTAGCGAAAAGAATGAGGATGGTATGAGAGAAGTTTGGTGAAGTATGGTAAGTGAAAAAAAGAGAAGACAGGTAAGGGTATATGAAAAGGATGCTATGGTATATGTGAATCACGAAATAAAAGTATCACAGTATGCTGAAGATAGATTGGTGAAGATGGTAATGTTTGCAGAAGAAAAATATGAAAAGAAGGATGTGGAAGTTGCAGAATGGAATTCGACTAAAAGAAATATGATGAGAAGAGTAAGATGGTCGATTACAGGATTGTTTGATGGGATAAGTGAGGCCTGGGTATCAAAGTTGTAGGGATCTGAACAAAGTAGAAATACAAGAAAGAGAGTTAAAATTATGGATGAAAGAGCAGAAGTATGAAAGAAGGAAGTAGGAAAGAAGGATGCATGATTATTTGAATGCGAGGTTAAGTGTGAGTAGGAATAGAATGATTGCCAGATATTGATGTGGGAGCGAAGAAATGGAGAACAGATACTGGATGGAGAGAAGGAAAGAATGTGCAGAATTTGTGGAAATGCAGAGGCAAATGGTCCACTAGATGGGCTTGGAAGTAAGTCCAGAAAAAACAAAATACATGATTAACAGCCGTAATACCATTAGATAGAGGAATGTAACGGATTTTGGAAGGGTTGACAAGTTTAAATACCTGGGAGACATTGTAACGGAAGACAACGAGGTCATAGATGAAATTACGGCTAGAATGATGGCTGGAAACAAATGTTACTACAGCTTCCTCAAAGTACTCAAATCCTCACTCATATCGAGAAGGTTTGAACTCAAAGCAAGTGGTCACAAATGGTTCAAAAACGTGGACACTGGCGAAGAGAAACGAGAATGAGTTTGAGAACGGAAGATCCTGTAGAAAATCTTTGGAGCGATCAGAGATGCCGAGGGTTGCAGAATACGCACCAACGCTGAACTGGAAGCACTTTACCAGAAACCATCCATTATAAACGATATTAAGGCAGGCAGGTAGGCTCAGGTAGCTGGGTCATGTCGAGAGGATGGATGGATCCCGGACATCGAAGAAAATCATATACAATGAACCAGAAGGCATAACGTCTTTGGGAAGACCACGGAAGAGATGGATGGATGACGTCAGCAAAGACCTCATCGTCAGTGGAGGAGGAAGGCGGCGCCGGGAGACGCTCGCGGAATGATGTAGTAGCAGCGGCCAAGGTTCTTAATGGACTGTAGAGCCAGCGAAAGTGAAATAAATATTAGAGTGAAGGGAAGGGTTTTGTAAAAAAAAAGGTTGCATTGGAAGAAAAATAAACAAATTTCTATTTCTCTAAATAAATTTTTTTTGTGTTTCTTCTCCATTTTGGCTTTTCAATTTGTTATATTTGGGGTTGGATATATTTGGGTTTTGAGGTAAGAATAAATATTATTTTATATTTTCTCGTTTTAAAAGTTATTTTTTGTTTTGTTTCAGATTGAGAATAAAGGTTTATACGATAAACCTACATAACTAAAATTGGAGAAACTAAAATCGGTGTTCTTCAATTTTCGTTTATAAATAATATTTTAAGTACGTAATATATCTTTAAAATGTGCAAATACTCATCAATGTGAATCAACCAATATTAATTACTATAAATAGGATTCACGTATGGAATAGTAAACAAAGAATAAGATTTGCTAAAAAATTTAGATATTGAATGGGAAGGAATGAATGGAATTGTAAGGACAGTGGGAGAAAATGTGACAGCGAAGAAACAAAAAGGGAGATAGAGGATAAGAATAAGAATAATTTATTCCTACTAAGTTACAAAGTAATATTGTTTATATTTAATTATTTACATACAAGTAGCACAAAATTGATAAGATATTAGATTACAAATTTGCGTACACAATCGTTCACTGTA
>WYDF02068600.1:0-11518 GCA_009867245.2 Adranes taylori
GTAAACTAAACGTAATTCATGTTTCTTTAATGCAGCATTCGTACGTACTACAAAAGTACTAACTATCTCACTCGCACTGATTAAGTATCAAAAGCGTTCTAGCACAAACAATATGACTGACGGACAAAGTTAGACGTTTATATATAAGTATATATAAATTCTATGGTACTGGTTAACAAACATCTTTCATGCAAGGAATCCAATTTCTCACACTTCACAGAGAGTTATCAAACCAATTGGTCGAGTTGACATCTTTGTTAGTAACCAAAATGTATTAATGTGAAGGATCTTTAACCCCTAACTGTTCAATAGTTTTCACGCAACTGGTATCGATGGGTCATTCAGACCCTTTCTTCATTTGGTTCCTCTTCATCACTTTCATCTGCTTTTACCAAGCATAATTTTAGCAGCGTGTGTCTCGTTGTCTGCCTCTGCTACAGTTCCTTGTAATTCGAAATCATATTCTAAATTTTCCCAGAATTCTTCAGTTTACCATCGCTTCAAGTTCATTCTCAATTATTAAATTACTTGAAAAAAGCAATTTTAACTAAAAAAAATATTAAAAATAATTAAATGAGAGCTCAAACACTTATAATAAATTATAAGTGACAACAGCCTATACTCAAAGTACATTAATAGCTATATTCATATCACATGGAGATTAGACTTACTATGTGATATGAAGCTAAATCAATTTTTATTGTTGTCAAGTTGAAGTCAATACTACTTTATAAGTAGAGGATAGAAAATTTAATATTGATTGAACACGGCAATCATTACAGATTTGATTATTCGTTAACGGCGTAATAGTTGAAGTCATGTCAGACATGGCTGCCGATCCACTGTAATGGTGAAACGGAGCGCTTTGTATCATGTTAGTATTGAATTCAACTTGACAACAATAAAAATTTATTTAGCTTCATATCACATAGTAAGTCTAATCTTCATGTGATATGAATATAGCTATTATTGTACTTTGAGTATAGGCTGTTGTCACTTAAAATTTTTTATTAGTGCTTGAGCGCTCATTTAATTATTTTTAATTTATATGAAGTACATGACAGGTAAATCTTATATAATAAAAAAATTATCTATATTATAAAAACGGCTATACAAAACCTCAACTCCTCCACTATACGCTTATTCAGGTTTATATAAATTTTCTATGCGGCTGGGTCACAGAGACCCCGTCGGTAGCAGTTTAGGGTTAATAAATAAATTTTATAATAGTATTATTGTTTGCTTTATGTTAATAATTGTAAAAGTGTATGGTATAGATAGTAAGTGTTGTTTTTAACTATGGTTTTATGCAATTGCATAATGACATTAGATAAGATTTATTTACAACAAATAGAAAACATCTAATTATTCTAATACAAATATGCTAAATAGTACAATTATATATAATAGAGATATTATTTTCAAGTGTAAATTATTTAGTTTAATTTTCATAACCATTTATTTCATTGTCATATACAAATATTTACAGTGACATGTGAAACTTAACAAAGTACAACACGTGTAGAACTTACATTATATGCGCACATATATACAGGTTGCGCGCGATAAATTGACAATAACTTGGCATCTCCTGATTTCATACTTTTTTTTCAATAATTTAGAAGTTTTGTTTCTAAGTTGATCACAATTTAATATTATTGTTTCGTGTTCAAAGTATTAAATTACACCCGTCGTGTCAAAGAATTACGATATTAGAGCAGCCATAGTTTCTGAAATCCACGCAGGGCGAACTGCTAAGAATGTTGCGGACTTTAGTAACATTTTAGTACAGTTTTTCAATATGAAGAAGGTGTATAATGCTGATCCCGAACTTCCACCCCAACAATTAGAAAAGCATAACGAACGCAAGGATCGCACATATCCAGATGTCGTACATAGAGTCAAAAAGATCATCAATGAATATCCAGGAAAATCGATGCGCTCAATAGCAAGAGAATTGCAAATGTCGGATAAAACTGTTCGCAAAATTGTGCTGAAGATATCAGTTACAGATCGTATGTTCTTAGAAGAGGTCAGAGTATGGCACAACACACAAAGAAAAGACGCTTTGAAAGAGCAAAGAAATGATTAACAAAACTGAAAAATCCCAAAGACAACAATGGTCTGATTTTCTTCTCTAATGAAAAGAATTTTCAGTAGGACCAGAAAGTCAACAGAATAAACAACAGGTGCCTCCATGAAAATCCAAATTAAATCCGAATAGTCATGAAAACAAAATTGCCTGCTATAGTGATGGTGTTGGGTGTTGTCAGCAGTGAAGGAGATATCATGACTTCAAATTTTTCCCCATGAGGTTTGAAGGTCACTGTTGACGTTTACCTAGACGTTTTGAGAGAATTAGTTATGAATTAGTTATAATTAGTTATGAAAGCCGTGGATGAAGCAAATCGCAAATGGAAGACATTTCATCTGTCATCAGGATGGTGCACCAGCCCATAAATCATACTTTTCTGCAACATCGAAAGCCAGTTTTCTGACTTCCTTAGTTGTTAAACCTTCAAGGTGAAGGATGTGCACAGAAATAATTTTTTCCATAACTGGAGAAAACATCGGCGGTCTACCCAATGCTTTAACTTTATTACTAACTGAGTTTGTTTCATCAGCATCAGCCTCTTGATAGTTGCTGTAGGAACCCCAAATACACGACTGCATTCATTCAAGCCAAAATCACCATTTTTGTATGCGGCAATAGCTATCAATAAATCGTTTTCAGACCATCGTCCATAATTTCCTCTTTTCGCTATTGTAACCCTGAATATTTTTTTTATTTTAATAATCTTGGAAACGTAATGTAGAATATCATACTGAAGGAGAAATTAATGCTGATACACTTGAGACTACACAGAAGAAAACTATATAATGAGATTAAAGCAAAAACTAGTCACCAAAAGTTGTATAGAGCTGTCAAACACGATGTGAAATTCCACCGTTGCCTAAATAGGATCGGTCCAATTTAGGCAAGTGTTTATTGTCCAACTTAGGCAACTTGAATAAATAACGTTGTAATATTGTACCCAACCTCAACCTAACCTGTCAAAATTGTTAGGGTAAATTGTAGATAAATAAGTTAGCTTTGTGGTGATATAATAAGATTTGTTATTACTTACGTTCAGACGACTTAACGGCTTTTACTCTTACGTCGAACTAATTAATTTTCTACTTTACAAAACAAATAACTCTTCTCGCAATGTAATCACGAAGCGTTTTTTCGTAAGCATGATTGCATTAACCAGTTCGACGTCTACGTAAAACAAGTTAGTTGCCTATCTTATGTCGCTTAGACTTCAGCAGTCCTTCGATATCTTGGTGGCCCCAATTAAGCTACCTTCCCCTATATCTCCAAAGAATATCCATTCACTTAAACGACAGGGTTATAGTTTTGACAATGTTTACGCACAATCCGTTATTTTTTTGACCATTTGATCATTGCACCAAAAACTTTTTACCTTCAAGCCAAGGATTTACAAAAGATTAAAAAATTCGGGTCATCAATAAAGTTCTAATCAATAAAGTTGTTACTAATCAATTAAGTTGTTGGAGAAATAGATTTTATATAATTTTCTGTCATTTTCAAATATGATGAAAGAGTTGAACCAAGCACGGATCCTTCAGTTACTCCACACCTTTTCGTTAGAGACTGAGCCAAATTTGCGAAAACGACTTATATCACTAGACAAAAATTTAAATCATTTTGTAACTGTCCTCTGTATACCCATCATTTCTTAAAAGTGTTAACTCTAGTAGAGTCCACTTAATATAATTATTTAGTTTAAAAGTGTAACATTGTAAAACTATATTTGTGTGGAATGAAGAAATAAAAATTTCTGAATTTTTTAAAGTTAGCGCATCTCATGATTTTTCATAGATTTCAGTTATTTCTGATCCTGAAAATGTTATATTCATTTTCTGTGCTCAACTGATTTTTAGTTCTTTTTATTTTGATTTTAAAGTTACCAACAATCGAACCGAATCCACTTCCGTCACCATCACCACTGTTGGGTCTTCGGCCCATTCAGCTTGTGGAAGTCAAAGCCAGAGGACGTTTCGGTGCAGTATGGAAAGCCCAGCTTAAATCTGAAGAAGTGGCTGTTAAAATTTTTCCTGTACAGGTAATATTATTACGCTCTCAAGACGTTGGAAAATTGAATAATCAGTTTATTTATTTGCTATTTGTTATATTTGAATGATATTTTAATAAAATGTCAAAAACTAAATTTTAATTTTTATAGGATAAGCAATCATGGTTACAAGAACAAGAAATTTTCAAATTACCTCATATGAGTCATACGAATATTCTAAAATATATTGGTGTTGAAAAACGAGGCGATAATTTACAAGCTGAATTCTGGCTCATTACCGCGTATCATGATCGCGGAAGTTTGTGTGATTTCCTTAAAGCTTATACTCTCACATGGTCAGAATTATCGAAAGTTGTTGAAACAATGGCTAGAGGTTAGTTGTTACTAATTTACATAAGATTTCCATTTGGATATTTGAAAACTTATTATCTCTTTTGGAGACAATAAAATACTATAAAATCTAAAAAGAAATCGATTCGATTATAATTTTTAAATATATGTAGTCTACTTAGATGAATACACTTTTGCATTTGTTTGAATCAATTGTTAAAGCAATTATCTCCGCTCTTCTTGTTGATATTCAACATCGCTTTTGTAAAAGTATCAACCGATCAAAAGAAGTCTTCTACCACGCAGTTGATTTTTTTATCGCGTGAAGTTAGCACTAAATCCTGCAAAAAATAAAAATGTATACATTTTTAAAATATAGGTTCTTATTAGTATCTATGTTAAAAATAAATGAATATCAATATTTTTTATATAATTACAATAATTTATAACATTTAGACTGTTGCGCAATATGCTTTTCTCCATAATGACGCAAACCATTCCGCTTACTTTTTTCTAAATAATTTTCGATTTAAATGAAAGCTAAGACATTTAGAAGTAAAATAACAAAAATTAAGACTGTAATCCTTTTAAAAAAATATCAATTTTGTTCTATAAAAATTGGTCACACCGATATCAACTTCCCAAAGTTACACAGATACAAACTTTATGTATTAACCACTAAACCGCTTAGGTTTCAAAGATTTCACATTCACAATGAATGACATATCAAAACATAAGGATGTAAACTTCAAAAAAGTGGTCAAAAAAATATGAGACCAATTGGCACCACGGATAGAAACGTTTTATTGCCAACAAACTTTCTTTAATACTCACCATACCGCTTATTTATTACATTCGGTTAATGGACTTACCCAAAACATTTTACATTTCATGTAACACATGGGGATGTAATCTTTTTAAAAAAATGACCGAAAAAATGTTGACATCACAGATACAAATTTTGTGTTGATACAAACTTCATCCATTAATCACCATATCACCTATATCTTACATTCAGTTTATAGAGAGATATGAGAAAGCTACATATTCATGAATGACATATAAAAATTTGGGAATGTAACTCTTAATCAGTCGTCAACAAAAATGTTAGAACAATTATTCTTAAAATTTATTCTTTGTTAAAAATATTGCAGTAAGCACCACATAGCGGTCAACAAATTTTATGCATTAAGCATCATAGCGCCTATTTTTACATTTGGTTTATGATATTATATAAAGGTTTATACATACAAAAATGTTACATTAAGAATTAAGAATGAAGCCTTTTCAAAAAACGTGGTCAAAAAAATGTAGAACAAATGGCACCACGGATGCAATTTTTTATGTATCAGTCACTATACCGCCTATTTTCTGCAGTCAGTTTATAAACTATATGAAAGCCAACACATTCACGAATGACATATCTAAAATTCAGAATTTAACCGTTTCCAAAAAGTGGTCAAAAAGGTGTTAGATACGACGTTTATAAAGTTTTGTTGAAAAAAATATTGTTAACAAATTTTTTGCATCGGTCATCATACTGCCTTTTTGAACAGTTGGTTTATGGAGATATATGAAAGCCTACACATTCAAGAATGATATATCAAATATTGAATGATGTTTCAATATAGTGGTCAAAAAATATTAGAACAATCAACACTATGGATATAAATTTTTTCTTGATAAAAATGTTGCCAACAAACGCATTAATCGCCATGTCGCTCATTTTCTACAACCAGTTTATAGAGTTGAAAGCCTACACATTCATGAATGACATCAAAAACTGACAATTTCACCTTTTCAAAAAAGTGGTAAAAAAAATGTTAGAACAAATGATATGATGTATATAAAGTTTCTGTTGCTAAAAATATTGCCAACAAATTTTATGCATTAATCACCATATGTATTACATTCGCTTTATGGACATATCTGTTATCTTATACATTTATGAATGAAATCTGAAGAGTTGGGAGTGTAATCTTTTCAAAGGCTGCCCAAAAAAATGTTAGAACAATTGGCATCACAGATACAACTTTCGTGTTGATGAAAATATTGCCAACAAACTTCAGGCCTTAAGCACCATATCGCTTATATTTTACGTTTAGTTTATGGAGGTATACAAGAAACATGTTGATGAGTGACATATCACAATTGGAATGTAACGCTTTCAAATCAGTGGTCAAAAAAATGTTAGAACAATCAACACAACGGATATACTAATACCATACCTTTGTTGATAAAAATATTGTCAACAAATTTTATGCATTAAACACCATACCGCATATTTTAAAATTTGGTTTATGGTATTATATGAAAGCATAGGTCCAAAATGATGAGTATAGATCCAAAAATATTATATCAACAATTGAGAAGGAAACTCTTCTAAGAAAGTGGTCAAAACGATGTTAGAACAAATGACACAACGCATAAAAATTTTTGTTAACAAAAATATTGCCAACAAACTTTACTCCCATACCATCTTTAATCACCATACCATCTATTTTTTACAGTCGGTTTATCGAGTTATGTAAAAGCTTATACATTCAAGAATGGCATATCAAAAACAGAACGTAGCCTTTTCACAAAAAATGTTTAGAAAGATGTTAGAACAAATGACACGTATTCAAAGTTTTTGTTGAAAGATATTGCCAACAAATTTTTTGCATTAATCTTCATACCGCTTATTTTTTACACTCGGTTTTATGGAGTTATATGAAAGCTTTGTACATTCCAAAAGTATGACACATCAAAAATTGAGAATGTAACTCTTTCAAAAAAATGGATGTTAGCACAAATGATCCGTGTTTTCAATTCTTCTAACATTTTTTTGAAAAAGTTACGTCCTCATGTTTTGATCTGTTAATCTTGAATGTGTAAGCTTTCTTATAACTCTATAAACCAAATGTAAAAGTACGAGGTATGGTATTAATGTATAAAGCTTGTTGGCAATATTTTTATCAATGCTAAAAATATTTTCTGTGAACCTATTTTTTAAGAATTCATACATTTTTAATTTTATTGCTGAATTTAGTGCTAATGTCACGCCGGTGATATTTTTAAGGTAAAGTTGTTATTGAGCCCGTAAGGAGGTTGATCCATCAATTCCACGATTCTTGTTCTAATACTGTTTTGGGGCGATATGTGAACTCGCATTTTTTATATTTTAATTATTTATTACGCGTTTGCTTCTTTGTGATATGTATAAAAATAATCATTATATATAGAAAAATAATCTTTATTGTTAATAAAAATGGTACAATGAGAAAAATACAACTTTTTTAAGGAGAGATCCTGTGGCTAAATGTTAGATGCTTAAATATTATACTTGCACGTACGGGACAAGGAGCAAGAACTCCGAAACGAGCGCTCGCCGTACGTTAGTCTATTTTAAACTGCTGATCTAATTAAATGTCTACGAGGTGATTTCTATATAAAATTTTTTGCTGTACTTTTCGTTTCTCTTAAATCTTGACGATAGTTATATTTGAGTACTTTGCGTTCTTTACCTAATTCATCAGTCGCATAATAAGAACATTGATTAATCAACGCGATAGTTTAGTTTTGTTCTTTAAAACCATTTAAATGACAAATCCAGAATTTGTACTTAGGATTGTTTTGGTGGAGGATTATTCTTTGATTGTGGTTGATATTTAGAAGTTATGCGATAACAACTGTAAAACAAATGGATCTATATCAGCCAACATTAATCGTTCTGCATCTTCTAGAGAAATTGTTGACTGGAGTTACCCAAATGTCTCTACAATTTTCATCACACTTCGAATGCATCTAAAAGATGTACAATCCATCAGCAAGCCAATTTTCTCAGCTCTATTTGCCATGCAATTTTTTTAAAATCTTTTAAAGCGCTTTGAATCATCTTAAATTTGAATTGAAACGCCTTTAAACACCTAAAGACGTGTCAGTTTTATGTTTTCTGATACCTCACATGTGTATCCACTTTAATCGACTGGCGCACAAAAATGGCAGTTCCATGAGTGACTTCATCTTTCGAATTTACACTAATATTGTTACGACTGACAATTCACAATACCAGCGGGATATTGTTGATAGACATTGTGCCAACTTACCTAATACAAAAACTACCTCAAGGATATATTGTTGTTGAGATAATCCTCTCCGAATAATAAATTGTGGACTAATTATTAAATTTGTCATATATAAAAGAAACTTTTATGTTGAACAAACTTTGACATTTGTATTTACGTCACACTTTTTATCGGTAGTGCTCTCTACGTAGTTCTTAAGCAAACCTAGAAACGGGACCTTTGTAAATTTTATACTTTTATGTCCTAAAATACTTTTATGAAAAGTAATGGTTATAAAATTATATTATAGGTTTAACACATTTACATGAAGATATTCCTTCGAAACATGGAGATGTAGGTAAGCCAGCGATTGCACATCGGGATTTTAAAAGTAAGAACGTTTTGCTCAAAAGTGATATGACCGCTTGCATTGCCGATTTTGGACTAGCACTAGTTTTCGAGTCGGGAAAATCGTGCGGAGATACTCATGGTCAAGTAGGCACTAGAAGGTACATAATTTATTGATTTTATATGTTAGTGCTCGTAGTGTTTCAGATTAATGTTCTATTAAAACTTAATTACTTGTATTAATTGAAGGTTAATTAATTTCATCTATTTGTTTTATTTTTTTAGATACATGGCTCCGGAAGTATTGGAAGGAGCAATAAACTTTACTCCTGACGCCTTTCTCCGCATCGATATGTATGCTTGTGGTCTTGTACTTTGGGAACTGGTCTCACGTTGTGCAGCTCAAGAGTGCGTCATACCTGAATACCGATTGCCTTTCGAAGAGGAAGTTGGCCAAAATCCAAATTTAGAGGATATGCAGGAAGCTGTGGTACAACGCAAAGTGCGACCGATGATACCCGAAGCATGGCGTTGTCATCTGGTATTTTTTCATGATTTTTACTTGTTTTGTTTTTCAAGCTTGTCTCACGATTTTTACAATAAATAAAAAAAATATTGAGCAAAAACTTTACCTAAAATTTTATTGTGAATTTCATCTGCGGAATCGTTGAAAATTTTCGTGAATGTTTTATCTAAACCTTGAGAATACGAGTGGTATAAAGCATTTAAGGAAGACTTAGAAATGTGTGAAGACTTGCCTCATCCCGGCCGTTCATCAAGGTCTACAACCGATTACAACATAAAAAAAGTGAAAGAAGTCGTATTGGAAAATTCGCATACAAGATCTCAAGATGACCGTTCGTAACATTCTTGTTAATAATATGGGCATGAAACACGTCATCGTTCGGCTTGTTCCGCAAGAGCTAAATTTTCTCCAAAATGAACATCAGAAAAAAGTTAAGACATGTTAAATCGATCCAGATCTGAGTCTACACTTATTATTATAAACACTTTATTACGGAAGACGATATTGACATGCAGACTCGGTCAAATATCAAGGTCAAATATGATGATTTTTTTTTCGACTACCGTAGTGTAGTGCATTCATCATTCCCGTCAGAAGTGCAAACAGTCAACAGAGAGTACTAAGTCATTAGAGATTTACGTAAATTGTACATCGCAACAACTCAAATTGTGCAAGAACAATTAATTGATTTTGTACCACGATAAAGTACCCTCACACGAAACGTTAATTGTGATGAAAGTTTTAACGAAAGAAAAATTTAACGAAGTTCTTCATCAATCTCCGTATTCACCTAATATGGCCCAGTCCAACTTTTTCTTATTTCCGAAACTAAAATTACCACTTTGAGGAAGGCGGTTTTATTCAGTTATGGCTGTAAAACAAAATTCACTGAAGGCTATTCCGGAAAATGCTTACCAAATGTGTATTGATGGGATTAATCGTTGGCATATTTTGAAATGGGGCTTATTTTGTAGGAGATAAAATAAATTTCGATGATTATTAAATATTTTCTGTTTTACTCTCTTATTCCGGATACTTTTTTTTTTTGATAAAATGTAACATTATTTCAGCAAACTAAACGAATTTTATGATTTATTCCTATATAGGGTATGGTAGCTCTATGCGATACAATGGAGGAATGTTGGGATCATGATGCTGAAGCTCGTTTATCGGCGTCATGCGTAATGGAACGTGTAATGATTCACAGTCGATATACTCTATCAAATAATCAACATGCGCTCGGAATGCGTATCGAACATAATGAGATGAACGGACAAATAACGCATTTACTGCAACAGTCTTCCGAACAACACCAGCTGGAGCAACAACAACAGACGTCACCGTTTAAAGAGAGCAGTATGTAGGATACGGCCCCCTGGTAAGTTATTTTATAACATTACATTACAACATTTAATTTTTTGTACACTCATTTTAGTGTTTATTTATTTAACTGATTCCCAATAGTAAAATGAGAAAGCATAATAATAATGATATTAAGCAGATAAATGTATCACAAACGTACTACAACTTAATTTAATTTGACAAAAGTTATACCTTTTAGATAATATAAGTTTTATTTCCATAAAATCTGTACATAACATAACATATAATATAATATATAAATAGAAGGAAAATCGTCAAAAATAATAATAATATAGTAATATGTTATTCTTATGTGTTAGTTCATAACGAAAGTGTTGAGTATTATACTAATAATTCGGTTTAAACAAATAAATACAAATTAATACATGAGCAAGTTTGAAACGAAACTAACACTAAACCCAATCATCGTGACAATTAATTACATATCATCAACTTAAATGAAGCAATCAGATTAAATTTGTCATAACTTGTTGATCATATTCAGTTAGTAATAAGTGAGGAATTTGATTATGCTGCAAGTATTTATAATAGTCGTTCCTGTTTTTATGGGTCTATATTGCATAGTATTTCGACTAATTTGTTTTTAAATAAATGTAAATCTCTTATTAATTTAAAATATTTTGAGATAGGTCATAGAAAAATTTCAACGAGGCATACAGTGGACTGTTTTGTAATATTTAATCTATGTTTCGGATAGTTATAATTTATATGTCTCGTTCTGTAGATATGTGCTATTGTTTCAAATTTCTCCTTATGTTTAAAGTTAAATATTGAGCATTCAAATA
>WYDF02068611.1:0-11518 GCA_009867245.2 Adranes taylori
GTATGAAAGCTTGCAATATACATTACTTACTCGACTATTTGTTTGGTCAACTGGACTTGCTCGAAGTGCATATTTAATAAGGTTTTATTGATACTTAAATTGCAGTTAAGAATGAGGTAGATAAGTGGGTCCTCTGACATAGCCATAAGCCTTAAAAAAAATTCGCCGTTACGTAGCTATTGTATACAAATAAAAACTGTTAAGTATTATCTTGCACAATATTTTAGTTCGGGAGATATAGCCAAGTGTCTTGACATGCCTAAAATAAATCATTCATAAAACGCTTTAAAAACTATATTACTCACCAAAAATGCTTAATCCATACTTGTAATGTATAAAGGTTTCTTATAAAACATTAAATTGTAGTAAATAATGTTTTTTCATCGTTTATTTAATAAAGACCTATAACTGTCAAATAAATTGTAAACAATTTTGAGACGACTGTTATTCAGTAACAGTTACAATTAATCGTTGATAAGAGTACTGAGTAACAGGCTGTCTAAAAATTGTTTACAATTTATTTGACAGTTACATTTCTTTATTAATAAACAACGAAAAATATTATTTATTACAGCTTAATATTTTATAACAAATGTTTATACATTACAGGTATGTTATTAAGCATTTTTGGTGAGAAATATGGTTGTTAAAGCGTTTTATGAATGATTTCTTTGTGGCATGTCAATACAATGGAGGCTAGATCTCCTAACCTAAAAAAAAAATGGTGCAAGATAATACCTAACAGTTTTAATTTGTAAACTAAGAGAACGTAAAGACGAACAAATTTTTAATTTTTGAGAATGACTATAAATCCCAGTCAAACCCATTTTTCATAAATTTTAAACAGTTTATGGAGTCGGCAACATAGTCAATAAGAAGTTGAAATCCACTAAGTTCTGGAGAAAAAAATTTGAAGCAAATAGCGCTTTTTGTTTTAGCCTTAATCACGAAAAATAATTTTATCATACTTTAAAAAGTTATAAACTCCAGACCAAAGATACCTATCTACTTTAAATTTTCAATACAGAATTTCCAACTTTTTATTTGACAATGTTGCTATCAAACATCTTAAATGTATGTAAAATGTATATTGGAATAGTGCGTTTCCAAAATTAATGTACCTATAACTTTTTTTTGTTAATCTTTATTTTTTTTTAATAAATTTTCGATAGTTTCATTTTATGAGAATTAGAAGATGTGGTGTAAAAAATATAAAAAAAAATTTCTTAACATTATTTAGTAATTTTAGAGATGCAAAAATGATCATAGTATGTTTTGAAAATTAAATACAAAGTAAGATAATTTATGCCTGGATACAATTGTTGATGAGTTAAAACACTATAAAATAAAAAAAAATTAGATCGGTTTAAAATATGTGTTCTGCAAAATAGTTTTCTATATTTACCAATAATTTTCACATTTGCCAATATTATAGCATTTTTGAATAAATTAATTATAGCGGACTTCTTTTTTCTTATAAAAGTAGGTATACTAGACACCAAACATGTTATCTTATATGCAGATGAGTTGCATTTACTATAACACATTACGCAGAATAGTTGTATGTGATTTCTTTTTGGCTCATGTTTTTAGATGTGCTTATTTTTATTACATCGATATATTCGAAGCTATTTATTAACTATTTCATTGAACTATAATACTGCCAGTCGACAGATTAATTAAAATGATTTAAGAGTGAAGAAAAATATCCGATATGCAGTATGTTCGTACTTCCATTGTTCTAAGTTAACTAAAATAATAAATAACATATGTTGTACCAAATAGTATAATAAGGTCCAAACTGTATCACCATATATATTTTGTTGCAATAATTATAATTTTTTAAGTATTTCTTTAGGTAAATATTGACTATGTTTGCTCGCCATTTTATAGAGTAATAAGAATTTATTCTCACTAAATACAAGACATTGAAGATTGCAAAACTATATCATGACAGAGATTAAACCATTTCCTGTAACTTCTACTTTTTGAAAACTTTTTATTAATTAGAATCAACGGAAGTAAGAAAATTCTCATATAACCAATGTTTCTAAAAATTTTTATGATCGTCAAAAGTTGGCGCGACCGTGTCGATATTACAGGTCATAAGCGCACACGTTTCTGAAACAAGCGTTATGTAAGAAATTCTAACCTGACAATATTTCCAAAGTGAGTTTTATTACCATGAGTGTTATAAGTGCATTATTTCGATACGAAAACAATGGCAAAGTCACGGAAGTATCAATCAAAGTCTCGAGGTTCGAAATCACGGACAAAATATCGCGAGGTTGGCGAAAAACATTTGAAATTAAAAAATATGACAAACAATTTTTTTACTGTTAATTTACATACATTTTCTTTCGTTGTCTTTATATTATCTTATGAAATTTTAGTAATCAAAAAATCTATCAAATAAATAAATATATGTGACCATACATAGGAAACGGGACCTTAACTGGGCAAAGCAAGTTTTGCAATAGAAGCAAATATGTCTTTAAGAGTAAATTCTGTCGATTTTGAAATTTTACTTAGAAACAATGGTCAGACATGTTCCCTACCCCTAACAGTTGGTTTCGTGACAATAATTCACTGGAAAATAGTATAATAAAAGATTTGTCCGGACATCTACCCTTCCAAACAACGAAACTTATAAAACAAGTAACATACATTATAATAATTTAAATATTAATTAAATTTTTAATTTGCAGTTCATAAAGAGGTAGAAAAGTCCAATAACAATAATTAAATAATGATAGCGGCCTACCTAAAGGGGTATCTTAACACCTAAAGTATGGTCGTAATCTCTTCCCAAATTCTATAAAATTTCGAATTGTAGGCTTTCTTATATCTTTATGCTTTTTAACTCATATAAAACTATTTTTTGTTTTGATTTGCGTTTGTTTTTTGTTTTTTAACCCCTTTCTCTCTAAATATAATTACTGAATGCGGAAATAAATAATTATTCTTTGTTATAAATGTAATGCAGCATATTATTTTTTTAATAATTTTAGAATTTAGCAATTTAAAAAATAATAAAACACGTTTTTAAATGCAAATGTGAATTTTTATTTAAAATCTTCACTGGCGAATTTGTTGCAAATAATACGTTCCTGTACCATTTTAAATTTTTTTAATACCTTTCAAGTCACTATTATTAGTAAGCATTTTTATTAAATTAGTACATTATTTATTTATTACCCTAATGAAACAGATCTATGAATATTTATTAAAATCAAATGTTCGATTTATTAGAATAAATATTTACGTGTGGCGTTTATCAAGAGAAAATATATGCTGTGCATTTCATCAGCGTATTACTAATGAAATTATTCAATTGTTATATTTCGGTTTTATGGACGGCGGGAAAAGTTAAGGTATATAATATAAATAACGATTTAATATATAATAAATGTATAAAGTAACAGTTCGCATCAAAGCATCGTTTTTGAAAATTCTCAAATCGCAATATCTCATATCGAAGTTTTTTCTTTGCAGAAATTTAAAAATTCACAACTCGACCAATTATTGAAATTTTTCGATTAAATAAACGTCGTTCTGTTTTGAATTTCATCTAATACTAGAAAATGTAGCTAACTCGATTTTGACCTCTGCCCAGTTAAGGTTTCTTTTCCTATGGTCAGATATACAGCTGGGTCTCTTTTTATGGTGTGTACGTATATATGTATGTATTCGAGGTGTGTATGCAAGGCTTGTTTGCAACCCGTGGTTTACTAAAGTTGTTTTGTATTTCTGGGGGAAACGTATTTCTGGTCTCACACGGACAGTTCGCTAAACTCTGTAAAATCACTCATTTCTTGACAGAACGTGACACTGTCAATTAATAAAAGGAAGGAATTGAACTATGACATTGACAAGATACATTCTTTGTTTGAGAGATTATTTAATAGACATTTGGCTTCGTGTACTGTATCATTATTCTTTTTGTTGCAGTTTCCATAGCGTGTAATGATATCTTCATCCCGTGAGTTCAAGTTGCCGATTTTACGTCAATGGAAAGTATATTAATAAAAAAAACGCGTCTGTTTTTTAAACAATATTTGAACGAGCTGTTTTTATTAAACAAATTGAAAGTATATTTTATTTTTTCTATTTATATTGACGTTAGTTAATACAAAATTATGTTATAAAGCTTTCAAATGGTGGACAAAAATTAAAAATATCTGTGATACTTAATGACTTTTTTGTATGAAGAAAACTCAAAACTGCGTTTTATTATATTAGTGTATCAAAATTTTGATGAAGAAAAATCGTGATAATTCTCATTTGTGCCAATTTCGTTTTATTGTTATTAAAGTGAAAATGTGCAGCGATATTTTAACTCCAGTACCTAAAGTATGTCATCTTTAATTAATTTTAAGTTCTGTTTTGTTATTTATATGTATATTTTGGCAACTAGAATAGAATAATATATCTTATGTATAATTAATTTATACTTTTCTTGATCGTGTAATTTTTAAATATTATGTACTGAATTATAATAAGACTGAATTTTTATTTAAATTGAAATTATATATGATTTGGGTATATTTTTGTAAAGCAACTTATTTATATTAATAAAATAGCAACATAGTATGTGGAAAATCAACATTAAATAATCAAATTAATTTTAATTAATTTAAGGCACTAACAGATTAGCAAATTGTGGAAATTATAAAACTGATATTATAGCTATATAACTTTTCGCATTCTAATTACTACCGCTTTCTATTGCTCCAAACATCTATACTTAGATTCCTTTCGGGAATCGCTTCCTTGCACTTTCTTTTATTACATCCACTTTTCTAGGTCTTCGTTTCTTCCTGTGGCTTGGAGAAGTCCAATTAAATATTCTGAAAGGCTATCTTCTATGTGTTTCTCAAATGGGCTTATCACTAACCTTTTGCATTTAATAGTTCCATGATGCTTACGTTAATTCCTATTCTAAAAAATTACTCTCTAGTAAGTTGCGTCAATAATTCATTTCTATAGAGTTTGTTTTAGTAGCAGCTCTTTTGTTTATTCTTCGACTCGTAGATGGCAACACTTTCCATATTTTATCCAGTTACTCTTTGTCTGTATACAGATCTTTTACAAAATGCACGTAGACTAAAGTTTTCCTAGTGGTCTTACGCTTTCTGGAAATTCATGAATACCATGTACTGATATTGCATTCTAGTCTCTTTTCTGCAACCTGCTTGAGATAGGATATGTTGTCGATAGATTAGCATCTGGCTCGGAAACATTTTGGTCTTCTTCGTTTTTTCAAAAATTTTTAATTCTGTTTCCGATGATTTTTTCGTAGAGATTACATAGAGATTGGTGACGCTGAGTTCTTTGTATTAGTACACTATTTTCCTTAATTCTAATAGATATTGGTAAAATAAGCAGTTTCCATTCAATATGTACGCCTTTTTAAATTGCTTTCTTTATTTCCTGAGATGTTATGCCATCTTCTTTTAATATTTTCACATGCGTCATCCCATTTTAACCAGTTTAATTGCAATTCCATTTGGACGTTCCTAAGATGTTATATCAACTTCCTTTGATATTTTCATTTCTTCATCCTCCTAACAATGGCGCTTGTATTACATTTATATAGTAACATACGTAAACGCATAAAATCTAGACGAAGACGTCTAATATTTTATTCATTTATTGTTATGTTTAAATACTCTTAGGTTCGTATTTGCTGAATATGTGGTTACATTTTGTAGCAATTTACATTGATAATCAATTTTGTGAGATTTCTTGGAACATTTTTATAAATATTTACAGAGTTAAATCAAGTTTTTTAATAAAATATCCAGTCCTTATATAGCGGAAATAGTAAATAAACGTATTAAAATGGAGACATGCAGCCAGATAAACTCAAACTGATTAGTATTACCCCATTTTACAAAGTGGCGATATACTTAAAGTGAATAACTTCTGACCAATTGGTTTGAAGTAATTTACTTTAGCTGTGTCGCCTCTTTTTTAGATTAAGCTAAAACTGGACAGTTTGAGTTCATCTGGGAATTACTTCATTTTATATGTTTAAAGATTAAGCACTTTATTAAGCTTGAATTAAACGAAATCTAGCCTGGTAAATCTTCTTACTTAAATTTCTGAATAATAGTATACACTTCATAAGTCTTGAAATATGCAATATGCATGATTTCCACCCTATTTCGGAGAGTGGACTGTATATTAAGGTTTTTTGACCGTCAATTGGCTTAGTTGTTTTTATAAAATAGCTATTAAATAGCTTCGTCATTTCTATTTTAACGTCCGAATTCTTTAAGACAATTTTTTGTTTATTTTTGATTTTACGTAAAAGCACACAGTAAAAATAATATTAGTTAACAACAGAAACAGTCTTAAAAACCTTAGCAGCTTGCGACATTGGTTTCAACTTTACAATGTAGAATAATAAAGAACTGTTATATTAAGTCATTTTTACTGAACAATTTGTTGATTTGGGACTGTGTTGAATTTCTATAAATATTTTAATGTTGTATACCTATGCGTTGAATTATTTATTACTTCTATTTGAGATGCTAAACTTTTATAAAACATAATTTTTGTGTATAAACACAGAAAATTTTATGAAATGTAATAATTGTATGAGTGTAATATTTTACATAGTGATAATAATTAAAAATTTATATTATATATCAAACATTTTTATAAAAGCCTGTTTATTATACTTACTTTAATTTCTTTTTATAAGTTTTTTATCCAGAAATTATTAAACTAAATTTTGTGTATATCATGAGTCATTTTTCGAAAGTCAGTAAGAAGTTTATATAGAGCGTCGCTTTTCGCATCCTACTTTCCATCCTCTTCACTTTATTCACTTTCCTCCATCGCTTTGTTTACTTTTTTCCGCCAACTTTTCGTGGCTCTTTATCTTTTCCTATTTGTTTGGAGTCCAATTAAATATTTTCTAAGACCATCAGTATTTCGGCATTTTTTTCAAATTGCCATACCATTTTAACCTTTTGCATTCAATGAGTGCAAACCTGGATGCAAACCAGGGAGTTATGAACACTCCTATTTTAACAATCCTGACTATTTAGTCTTGTAAGTCTCGTTTAGTAAGCTGACAATATCTGCATGAATAATTAATTTCGTTTATATTAAAAGCATCTCTATTGTTTCTATATTCATTCTTCAGTTTGTTTCTTCATGTTTTTGTTCCAGAGAATGCCATTTAGTTGTCTAATTACAGCATTTTCTTGTCCCATTCCATTAATATTCTTCTGAATCTAGCGTTCATCATCAGTAATCAGTTGACTCGTAGATTTTTATAAGAGGATGTATTCTATATTTCTATCTTTTCGAAATTATCTTTAAATTTTCTGATAACAACATATTCTGTGTTTGATGTGTTTAACCCCATTTTATATAATCCTCATCTAGTGTTTATCACTTTCATTCCTGCCAAAATCACCTGGTACACTACAAGGTGTGGGGCATAATGAGGTATAAGGACCATAATAGGCATAATTTCCTGTCATTTATAGGAATGCCCATCCATTTGAAACTTTTATTTAAATTGTCTCTGATATCCATGTCAACAACTAAAATCAATAATTTTATTTAATAAGCCACTAATTAAAAAAACAGTACAACATATGTTCTCTCCTACCTCACATCCTTTCAAATGTAGGTCGGTGAAGCAAACAGTTTGTATAGGTGGACCGTATGATTTATGTTACAATTTTAAAATGCAGAGTAAAATAAAGAACTCTTTTATATAGCCCGAGTGTTTTAAATCTTTGCTTTTATATATTTATTTTAAATGGCAGATCATATACATATTCCAATAAAATGTTGTTTTATAGCAGAAGAAAATTTTTATTGGCAACATAAAACTCTTTGAATTATGTAAAGTAGAGAATATGTATGTATGGGTTTTTTATCATATAATTATTTTAGAAAGCACAAAAGATAGGAGGGGATGGGGAATGGAGTAAGCTGGCGAATAATATAAATTCTTGACAGGCTAACAAAATAATCAAAACAAATGCGTGATAACCCGTACTGGTTTTGAATTATACGGGGAAAATCAAAACTCAATTAACTATGATATAGTTACCAACTATAATAAAGGATGACAGACGAACTTTATAATTCAAAAATATTCCCTTTACAATCATGCTATCAGCATTTTGATACATGTTTCTCATCAGGTTCTACTAACTTTTATTTAGGTATAGGTGTCAGCAGTTGTATTCTTGAAATTTGAAAATAATTTTTTAGGCTCAATTTCAGTGATTGGTGGTGGCTAGATTTTTTGTAGTTAGAGCCCAAATAATCTACTTAAATGTGTTTCTTTTTCAACTTCAGGCGTTCTCAATCATCTTCCTGTGCCTTGCACGTCAGTTACATTATTTTGTGATTATTTTTGGGTCTGGGTGTTTTCAATAACTTCTTAACACCTTTGAAATCAATTAAATCATATTTACATTTTTAGTACCTAACTTTTCGGGTATTTAAGATCTATCAAATCAATTCCAGTTTTTGCTATATTGATTCCAAATTGTTACAGCATTGCGAGGATCCTATTGAATTTTCAGTGCCCTCAATTTTTATTTCACTAAGAAGTAAAATTTGATCTTTTTGAATTTTACATGTCTTAATACCAAGCACAATGGTCAAATCATTTTTGGGAACTTTTGAATTTTTGGAGTCGTCAGTAAACTTTTAGCTATACTAAAGCTAACCAAATCATTTTCTACGTTCATTTAGGTGTAGTCAAAATTTCTTAATTCCCTGAATATTGTTTAAATCGTTTTCAGAAGCCTTTTGCACTTTTGGAGTTCAAAATGATTTTTGAACTTTATTAACTTTTGTGAAATTATTTTCTGGATTCTTTTGAATTTCAAATATCAGTTATTTAATTCCACGCCTCCTTAATAATTTTTTAATCTTACTAATGTCAAATCATTTGCTAGAAACTTTTAAAGATTAGGTGTGCTCAATAAATTCTTCATTCCATAGACATTGGTCAGATCATTTTCAATATTTTTTAACTTTTCGAGTCTTTAATAATCTCTTAATTAAATCATTTTTTTAGATCGTTGTAGTTTAGGTTTGCTCTTGCTCCTCAATAATCTTTTGACTCCACTAACCATTTTCTCTAAAATACGTTCTATGTGTTCTACTTTTGATGCTGATTACGAAAGTAGAACCTTACAGATCACACTTTCACATACAACAAATAGTTTGTGCTTTTATTCAAACAAAGCATTTTGTGACTGTAATAATAAAGAGCTGCCTGTATATAATTGTTCAAAAAAAGTGAATTCAAATTACTGAAAAAGAATGTATCACTTAAACTTATGCTATATAATCTATCCTTGTAAATAATAAGCGTCATATGAATTAAAATAGTAAAAAATATAATATCTTTTAGATTATAACAACATTTTTCTCTATTAATACATTATTTACATTTACATATACAGTACGTCCATAAAGTAACGCATAAATTCATTATTAGTTAAATAAACATTACTATTAAAAATTCCTGAAACAGGTCGATTTTTGATTTTAATTTACTGTTTTTTAAAATAATAATCTAATATACAGGGTGAACACCCTTCGTGTGATGACGTCATCACCAGTTTTTTTAATGGAACACGCCCTTTTTTTCAATTTCCGGATTTCGGTTGCTGAGCTAATCCCAAAAATGTATCATACGTTGCTTCAAATTGTTACAGGGTGGGCAAAAATACAAAATAAATGAAGAATTAACGAAATATATAAATTTAATTGAATGACGTAGTTATGCACTTACTGTGATAAACCACCAAAACCAAGCAAAAGAAAATTTACAATAAATGTTCAAATTGTTCTCCATTCACCAATAAACAATGACTTAACAACAGAGCTAGAAATTCATCTCTAATATTTCGTAGGAAACGGGTGTTATGTTCTGCATTTCTTACCTGATTCGGTCGTTTAGCTCACGGATATTTTCAGGTCTGTTAATATAGATTTAATATTTTAAATAACTCCAAAAGAAGTCTAATGGGCTCAGATAAAGTAATCTAGCGAGTCATTCCACTTGTCCCCTTCTTGCTATCCACCAAAATATTAGAGACAAATGTATTGCCCGGTTAAGTCATTCTTTATTTGTCAATGGAGAAATATTTGAACATTTATTGTAAATTTTCTTTTGTTTGTTTTTGGTAGTGTATCACAGTAATTGCATAACTACGTCATTCAATTAAATTTATATATTTCGTTAATTCTTCATTAATTTGGTATTTTTGCCCATCCTGTTCCAATTTGAAGCAACGTCTGATACATTTTTGGAATAAAAAAAAATTGGTGATGGCGTCATCACATGAAAGGAGTTCATCCTGTATATTAGCTAATTATTTTAAAAAACAGTAAATTAAAATAAAAAATCGACCCGTTTCGGGAATTTTTAATAGAAACGTTTATTTAGCTAATAATGAATTTATGCGGTACATTATGGACGGACTGTATACATTGTTTATTTTACAGTGCTCATTTTTATTCACGGTAATAGAAAATGCATATTTGTATGAATTTTGTAAATAACTATTAAATTTTATGTAATTGTTGTTTTCTAAAATTCTCATTAGTTAAATAAGCAGTATATTAATTGTTTTATATATCATGTAAAAAAAGAAATAACTATTTAGATAGTGATGTGTATTTATCGTTTAATGCCATGTCCTTATGGAAATGTTTTTCTAGTAAAATGTAATTTATTTGTTTCATATATTATGATTTTATTCTATTGAATAGACATTGTTTCAATGAAATAATAGTTTATAGTGTCCACACAGATAAATGTAATCATAAAAGATGCAAGATTGTTTTAATAAAATACGATATTAATATTTAAAAATATTTTGTTGTTACGTGGCACTAGTAAAACTTAAATATATTATGAATAAACGAATAATATTCTTAAAATGTGGTTTTGTTTAGAAAAAATAGATTTACAATTTTACATCTTCCTTAAAATAAATTGTGTTTTCATTTGTTTCGTCCTTTAGTTTATTTTTTGTACTAGCAACGTCGCAAAAATCACAACTTGCAATTTTCGTTCGCAAGGGGACATTTTTAATAATTACATCTTGCATGTTAGTTAGTTTGCCATGATCCCATATAGATGTGCACGCATTCGGTAGACACTTAGTTTTCGTTTGAAGTCCAAGTGCTTCTCTCTTTCGACATTGTACAAACTTGAAACAAAACCACAAACATATTTTTCTCATTACACTCTTTATCCGATCTATAATTTGCCAGCGGAAGAAATCATCAGGGTAGGTATTTTACTCATCTTAATAATCAATTGGATACAGTCCATTTTATTTCACAATAGGTAGTCACTCCAATTGTTGGGTATTACATTTCAACAAAGACCACGCACATCATTCTTTATCAATAGTTTTGCATTCTTTATTAAGGGCGTCCAGTGGCGGCGCAAGATCATAAATTTATGTGGGCAAGATTCATTTTGCGAGGCCCTCTGCTCGCGAATGAAGAC